>CM024641.1:12824957-13112608 GCA_014182715.1 Eucalyptus cloeziana
CTAAATCGTTTTCCATCCTTTCTTGTTAACTCGCCTTTGCAAAGATGCATTTTTTATTGTCGCCCGCTTTCTAATGGAGCTCGGGCAAAGCAAAGGATGAAGCTTTTTCCTCTCTTTCAAGATGAGAACCATGGGGACCCCACTCTCTCTCTCTCTCTCTCTGCCCCACTTTTTCTCTCTCTACAAGGCAATGCACGCCAATCTGACAGGGAGAACTTTGTTGCCCCCTGCGAGATGTACAAGGTGACTATCCCCCGTTATGGAGAGGGAGAGAGGAAAGCAGATACTGTGTACTAGAAAACGACCCATCCACCTCTCTCGTACTTTGATAATAATGGCATCCATCTCATCTCTTCCCTCCTCGATCCTTTTTGCTCCTGTATTAATGCCATTCATACTCTGTATTCTGCTACGGTAAAATGAAAACAACTACGGTTCTTGCGGGTCTTCTTGGTCTTGCTTATACATCAAAACTAAACAGAGCATACACATCGTGGTCAAACCATTTCGCATTGGTCCAACGATAATCCTTCTTGTGCCCGCGATTCCAGACGCGCGTTGTGAGAATCGATTCATTCGTGCGTTTCAAAAAATCTGCAAGATAACCAATGTGCTTAGAAGGGTAGTTGTCAAGCATAATAAAAAAAAATCCCCTGAATATTCGAAGAACCAACTATTAAATATAATTTATATAGTGAATTTATCGACAATAATTATTTCTCACTCTTTAATTTTTTTTTTTTAAAATCCTGATTTGAGGAAAAAATTAAGCTTAAATAAAATGGTTAATTGTTTCAGATCGATTCGGAGAAATCTACCAAAATTATCTTTGTAAGTTTGAGTTATATCATGAATAAGTCTCTAGTCAATTAATCTTTTTGGCCTTTATTATTTCGTGTGGAAACATATATTAACTTTTGTCGGGCCAATGAGGTTATGATGCCAAGCTCATCAATCTTGAACTATCATAATTGAAAGTAGCTATGATTTGAATCAAATATTTCATAATTGACGCACAATCCTCATACTAATGCTTAGAAGGATAACTATATTAGTCACTTCTCCCCACCATTTTTTTTATGACACATGGCCCAAAGCTTCCTATATACAAACGGCTAGTCTCCTAGCATTTTTTGCAAAAGAAAACAATGGTACAGTGATATATTATTTTTCGGATAGGATAAGTCTATTGTTTGTATCTTAAGATTTTTTTTCTTAATATAGAACTTTCAAGTAACCCTAGTTTGTAAATCACCCTTCGTTGTGAGATAAGTTTTCATTGAGTGAACCGTGTTATTAATAATAATAAAACTAAGTAACTGAAATTGACGAATACTTTATTGTATCTTTTTAAGAGGAAAAACTTATGATGGTGCATGAATTTAGGTGAGTCCATTCAATGCGATAATGAAATGACAGAAAATGCGTAGAACCAAAGCTCTTGCAAACACGAGTAGCCAACTTTTTGCATTAGAAATTTCTAGAATTTTTCACATTCAAGGTTTAAGTTGTTTGTCAAAACTAAATATGGTGAGCTTTTATTGCTTGATCTGAATTCATTATCACTCTTTGTTAACATAAGTCAATTGGAAACTTAATCCAAGTATCAAGGAAAATAACTATTATCATATACACATGAAAACTTAGAATTTTAGATTTCACTATCTAATTAAATTTGAGACAGGGTTAGTACTTGCTCTTTTGATATAGTTGTCGTCTTGTTGGTTAAGCTTTAAACTCATAATCATTTGATTTCCTCAGCGCGATTGATGATACTCATGATCTTCAATTTTTTAAAGACATATAAATATTAAGATCTAAAAGCACTTCGAAATTTAATTATATTTCAGCCGTTAGATATACTTTTCTAAGGTAACAAAATTTCTTGATTTTATTTTAAGCAATACCAAGCACACAAATTAGTATAAACGAAAAAGTGATGTGAATAGTAGAAATTGAGATTACTTTAAATGTTGTTGTAAAGAAAAGTTATGATTAAGTTGAAGAGAAACTAATTATCTTAGAAATTAAGAAATTGTAAATCAAGATAGTGATTAAAAAAAAATTGCAAATTTTACACGATAAATTAAGTAAAAGAAACAGGTTAGGTGAGTTGTGTGAATATGAAGTAAAGTAATAGCATTGGAAGGAGGGCTTAAGGAAGGGACACATGTCCTTCCCAAAACCTTCCTTTAGTATATCTTTGTAGATAGAAGATCATGAGCTGATTGGATACATTCTTTTACTTGCTCTTTTGATATTTTAGTTGTGGATACATAGGGGCATATTAAGATAAAATGGTACGTAAATGAAAAATATGCTATATAGGGTGCTTAATTATAATCAATTAAGGAAAAAAGAAACCAAAAGAAATGATTAAAAAAATGGGTTAGGGCAAGAGTGAGAAAGATTGGTCATTGGTGGGAGTAGAGATTCAAACAAAAGATCTAAACATGGTTGGATTGATTGTATAGGATTTATGTCATTTAAAAGGTAATATTAAAGTGGGGAAAAAAAAAAGCTAACACAAAAGTAAAAAGGAGAAAGACGTTTGAGGTGGAAAGCGAGAATGTAAGTATGAAAATGGGTGAGAGTAGAGATTGCTCTCTACTCTCTTCAAGAAGGGTCTAGATTACCCTCCTTTAATCATATTTTATTGATAATAATCCAAGTGTCCGATGAAAATTTATAAGTAGAAAATGAAAACGGCACGAAACTTCTTCCACAATTTAAGAGTTTGCTTGATTGTTGTCGCTTTAATTGATGAAGAACATGATTCGATTACAGAGACCTACAATAATTAGAGTCATTAGAAATCGAAATCTATGGAGATTCATTCACTTTATTGTCTCTCAAAATCATGTGTTTAGCACCCAATTCTCATAAAAAGAAACCCTCAACTTTAACAAGAAGTCTTGCAACCTCAAAATTCAAGATCCCTTGTTGACTCGGGCATGTTAAAAATCTATATATTTATTTGAAAACTCGCAAGTTCTTTTTGGGATTAGAGGAAGAACATTCCTTAAGCCCACGCTCCAAACGGGGTGCCATCTCAAGCTTGGTGGAACGCTCGTTTCTTGGAAGGCGTCCACCGTGTGTTCGACTCGAATGGTAGGTCTTGCCCATCTAGCTTTGTGGACAATGATGATTTTGTACCAGAGATTTGCACACTTCATTTCGTGTCGGACCACGATCCGCAGTTGCGAAGTGAAGGCACGTTCAGCAAATTTTACTTTGGTGGAAGAGATATAGGTTGTTCAATAACATCTATATGCATTTAGGGAGATAACACTCTACTACAACAAGTGCAATATTCAGACTGCTTACTTAAATTAGTCCTAAACTTTTTGTGTGTTTTTCATAAAACAAAAGGCTACTTTTTACTTTCCTGCCCAAATTAGCGTTTATAGAAAAAAATTTGCATTTTACCTTTTACATAATCCAGATATTGCATCGGATGCACTTTGACTTTATTTATTCTGTGACCCCATAAAATTCCATACTATATACATAGGTTCACATATAATATTCTCATACTTGTTTGAAATTTGGATTTTTATAAAATCTGGGAATGAGTCGATTTTTGGTGCGTTTTTCTATTGTAGAGTTTAATAAATACATTCTAAAAGATTATATAAGTTTAAAAAAGAATGAGAAAACAGCTATGATTCCACTTGTCTACATTTATATATTGTGCAAATGATAATTTTTTGAGCTTAACGAAAGTCAAGGTCCATCCTCTGCAAAATTTAAATTAAGTAAAACAGCAAAAAGTAAAAGTTTATCTATACACTCGTATATCTAGTAAGTATTTTAATTTAAAACTTAATATCTTGAAATGGCCATAGGCTTGATTTGTTTGATTAAAAAAACCTTTCGATATAGAGCGTTTTCCATAAACTGAAAATAATAAATTCAAATTGGAAAAAAACTACTTTCCCTTCGAATAAGAAGGAAACCATTTTCCCAGAAATCAATTTTTAACAATACAAGGTGCCTTTAGTGGATTTTACTTAGTATTAAAAACCATAAAACTGATTTTCATTTTCAACTTGCTTTCAGCACAAATCAACACCATATAATGGTTATTTTTTTCTGAAATTGAAATTCATGAAAACATTTTCCAGTGACAAACAAAAGTTTTTCATGAAACTAAGGATCCCTATGTCCCAACAAAAGTGATTACGAGGCTTATTAACCAACAACCAAAATGAAACCCCAATTTGTTTTATGATCACTCATTCGAGAGGGCATAGAAAACAGCAAATGGTCAAGAGTGAAGGGAAAATATTCAATAGTAAAGTAGAAGAAAGGGCAAAAAGCTTCCCTGGTGATTCAATGAATCAGATGGAGTCACTTTGATATGTGACCTCGAGAAGTATAACATGATCACCCAATTATTTAATTACTTGACTAGTCCAATAGGAACCATCTCCCTTTCTTCTAGTGGACAAACGGTGACCACATCCTCTTCGGTACCTTTACTTATTTTTTTCACATTTATTTTATCTATCGATTGATTGATTTATTTAGTGTTCTCTCTCTCTCTCTCTCTCTTTTTTGTCTTCTTTACTGAGCCTCACATGCACTGCTCCAATCTACTCCTCCCGATGCCACTAAACCCCATCAAGAATGTGCACCAAATCTCTTGGTTTTGGTCATATCCTCACTCCTTTTAAAACACATCCCAATACTAATTCCCAGCTTTTTTTCCTTGATTAAGAATCTCATCACCTGCACAATAAACCCCTCTTTTTTAAAAAGCAAAACCCTTTCTTACATACTACTAGTGTCAGTGTGTGAGAGGATCTACAGCTAGATTGAGATTGGTTCCCTGAAAAGTGTCGGTCATGGTCTATCCTAATCAACACTAAAATCCTGATAAAATCCGGCCACAATCTTTGGGAAAGATCCCATCCACCAGCGAGATTGGTCGGGTTCATGCAACGAGGGGATTTTGGAATAGAACAGTTCATGCATCGTTAGGTCTCACTCTGTGTACTGATCTTGGATGACCAATGTAGGGTCCTACACAAGGGCATGCTGGACCTTGCGCATTGAATGATTCATATGCCTCATCACATTCTCTTGCCGTAGGGATATAATATGCCCACTCAAGCAAAGTGGGTTTGGACAATGGGGATGTCAATTTGTGCTTGGCCTGTTTTTTTGAAGTTTGACCCTTGCCATGTGGTCTCGCCATTGCCACAGCTGAAGGGTCATGCCCTACCTTATCTTTATGCACTTTCTTGGAGGAAGATCTACTCCCATATGATGGAATTAGTAAATATCCTTAAGCGCAAAGGAGTGGGGGGGACCAGTTTTTTTTTGGAGCCTTTTTATGCGTTTTATTATCAAGGGCGATTGTATGGTATCGATTCGAGAACGTGTTCTCTCACTTTTTACGTAATTACGAAGGTAGGCTCCATTGTGTACAGATAGCAGGCGCGCTATCATTGGCAGTCGCACTCGATGATACCCTGTGATGTGGGTCTAACGATCGACCGCATCCTTCTAGAAAAACCAATCCCACAGTAATCCGGGTTGACAAAGAAGAACGGCAACGAGTTCATGCACCTGTTGAAGAATAGAGTTAATGAGCAAGGTTTGGTGTGAGAATCGACATAACGTTGCGTGGATGCTAACTTCTTATTCTTTCAAAAGGTATGATAATATCTAGAACAGGCTGAAAAAGTCCAAGTTGATTGATAACGCCAATGACTCGGATCTCCAACCTCGTTTTCACATGAAGCCTTGGGTTCCAACCAGGATGACCTATCTCTCTCCTGGTGCGTAGCTCGATAACCAATGAGAATCCATCATCTTCTTCTTTTCCAGGGAGATCAAATGCATTTCGTAGCCAATGGCAGTCAAAGATGGGTTAAACTAGAGACCCGTCCAAATTACAGATTTCCAACTAGGAATGTGCCTTTTGTTACTCTCCCTGCCTTGCTTACGATAATTACAAAGCACATGGGACTGGATTCTCTTGCAGTGTAGCACATAGTTTAATTGAATGAGGTACATGAAAACTAATGATGGTAGGCGATGGTCGATGTTGATTTGCTTAACTGCAAAATCTCCTGAAATCATTTTGTTAAGTGATAACCCGGCGCAGTAATTGGTGCTCGGAGAAGTCCTGGCTTTGAACGCCATTAGTTTCAGCAAAAGGGTTTTGGTTCAATGATCAAAGTAACTAAAGCATTGCCAATTAAAAGGAAAATAAATAAGTTGTAACTTAAGCATTTGGCAATGCTCTTGTATTCTTGGTTTGGTTGAGTAATGATTTTTTTAATCCCTTATACTATGGACATGCTCTTAGGCATTATCGGTATTTTTTTTTTATGAGAATCGTTCTGTAAGGTTGCACCTATGATTGATGGTTTAAGATGAGCGATCCTAGTAATTTTTCAATTACAATAGAATGGAAATATTTTTCCAATTTTGCATACGAACGAGGTTGGAGATTTACTTATGTTTTCTTGAAATTCATCATCATGTAAGGGTTTTGACACAATAAAGTTAATGCAAGGGCTTGATTTGAGACAAATAAGAAGAATCCATGAAATAGAAAAGGGAAACGGATCCCGCATGAGTCGTATGACAAATTCTATTGAGGTTTATTAATCTTTACATAATGAAAAGATAGAGAAAAAAATCCGGTCGAAATAATTGTATCGTAACAAATGAAAAATAATGGGAAAAAATAGTCTATTTTTTTTTCAAAATTTGCTGAAAATACAAAAATAAAGAAAAGAATTACGGTTGAGAAAGGGGGGAAGGAAGAAGCATTTGAGACACAAAAGTTAATAAAGAGTGAATAAAATTTTTCAGTTAATCCACTGCTTGACACATGGCACAAAATCCTGAGATGCTAGTCCACCTTTTTTTTTTTTTTTTTTTTTGCTTCGACGCTTCAACGTTGTTAATTTAATCAATCAATTCATAAAACCAAAGTTCCCTTCGAAAGGTTGACACGACACGAGGCTAGAAGTTGACGTTCGTGCATCAAGATACGCAATCCTAGGCTCGCATGAAAACCGGAATCTGTTGAAAATGGTCTCTCTCTCATCGAAGGTCGCATCAGTCGTCGAATGCAAGAACATAAGCAACACACCTTCATATTGAATTCTCTTTTGGAAGAGGTCAACATGTTCCATGAATTTTAGGCCGTCTAATTGTCAATCTCCCACGCATCGAGAGCTATCATTCAATCAATCAACAAGGAGATCCCGCCATGGAAAGGGCAATTTTATGTTGACATGATTGTAGTTCACACGAGACAGCGTTTCATATTAGGCATGCATTATAACTCGCAATAAAGACATGGACAATTTTAAGCACGATTCAATTATATTCACATGGTTTCAAATTCTGTTTAATTAATGTGCATTTGCATTGTGCCTTAATGCTTAAGGATGAGCATTATGAAGATTTCTATTCTTTTATCAAAATGATTATATTTCTTGTGTAACTATTATTAGCTTTGACAAAACGCAAACCATGATCTCATAATGATCAAAATGTACATTTTTTTTTTTTTTTTTTACATTAGGAATATCTCTTCATTCTCTCTCTCTCTCTCAAAATAAAGAATTGAGATGTCAATCCTCAAGTGCGGCAACTAAATGGGGCATCGGGAGATTTTCATCAATTCAAATTCCACCAATTACGTACAAACTACACTATATTAGGGGCACCCCGAACATGGGAGTTTACAGGGTATTCCCTAGACTTTTACGTAGCAAAGCATCTGTGTTTGTGTCTATGGATTATAAAAAAAACAGAGCTGACAACTTTTTAAAGATTTGATCTGGAGTATATTTTGCTTAAAACCGTAGTGGAGACTCACGATACATATCTAAACATAGCAATTTGAAGATAAAATGAATCAATCTATCTATTGCTAGATTGAGAGAAATCTCAACCTAGAGAGGGAGAACGATGATAGTTCTAGAACTTTGTATTAATCACCAGCCTAACTTTCTCCTTGCCTACACCTTTTGCCCTCTAAATTGAAAAGAGAAACAAAAATGTACATTCTCAACGATTCCGAGGTGCAGAAGGATGAAGATCGTTTTTATAAATCTCTCCAATCTATGTTGAAGAAAAAGAGAACAAGGAAGAATGCCCTAGGGATACGGAACTGGGGACTGTGACAAGTACATTGCATGAACTTCTTTTTATAACACATGGGAATCGGAGAGAGGGTGGTCCTGAATCTCCTGGTTTTAGGACTCTCTCGCAGGCCCCCTCCTTTTATCGAAAAGTGCCCAAAGTGGCTGCTCGAATCATGCTCGATGGTTTTTTTCCTGGCCAATCGGCATTGGAGAGAGCCTAGGAGCATGCAAAGCCATCATGGGCTCTCCCTTCGCCCTCACATGCATGCACCTTCCAACCTCTCTAGTCCCTCTCTCCAAAGACAAACGAATAATACAATATCATGTGCGAGTTGATGATGGTAGGTCGATCTCGAGTCTCTAGAATCACTCTATGAATCTCTTTTCATCATATGTATTATCCCACTTATGTTCGGGTGATGCATTCGAATTCATGAATCCACATATATATAGTTATGAGAAGAGAGAATTTTCAGACTTGATTATGCTTGACACATTTCTGTCCGTGGTCTTTTCAGGATTTTTACTCAATTTATTCCACAGTGTCAAGTCTTAAGTACTTAATGTAAAGAGAAAACACCAAAATCCCATTTAATTTGACCATCAGTCTTTTATCCTTAGCAAATAACTACTTGTAAATAACGTTGAGTCCTACAATAACCTTGTCAACTATTTTAAAAGTTTTTATTGTGAGTTAAAAAAATTATCTTTCTACAACGGAAAAGCTAACTTGAGGTAGGTAATACCTTAAAAGTACCGCATACCGAAGATTTGGTTTGACAACCTACAAGGAACAAGACCCTAGTCGTCTACAGAGGATTTGACATGCTTAATCCAAAAGGGGTTCCAGGATGACGCATGGTGAATAGTATCATCCAATGTTGATAAGTTAGCATGAGAATTAAAGCACAAGATCTTAAGCACGGCTCCCTTGGATTAGCCTTGAATAGAGCTCTTCCCCTCAACCCCATTTGGTTTGACCCTTCCCTTTTCGGCTACTCTTAAGACAACAAATCCGCGGATCTTATGGGAAACACTTGAGTGCTTTGGGCCCAGTTTGTTGGTCGGTATTTTGGGCCCAGTTTAGTCAACTAATTTTAGTCGTCACAACCTAGCATGTCTGCGGTGTGTCTGGGCAAGTCCTGTATGGGTGACTCAGTAGATCACTCGAACCGAGGATGTTATTCTCTGCAAGAGTAGTTCGATGTCATTGCAAGTAAGGCACGATGCGAAGCATATATATCGATCAGCACAACGGGAATTCCTGGCCTGATTAATCAGCTCTAAACGAAATCCAGTTGGAGGAGAGACCGCGGTTTGTTGACACTACTATCATAATCTTGCTGTTTCTTCCGGTAGCTTTCAAGAGTTTGGTGTGAGCTGATGCTTTTAAGCAACCGAATAGAGCAACGTAAAAGGGTGCACTCCGTTTTCCAGTTTTGCTTTTCAGTTTCATGAGATCTTCTCGATGTTAAGAAGTAACAGTGTATGCAATTTTTATGAAGTGCGTCGACTCAAATCAGTCGGCCCATGGTCATGGCATATTCTTCTTCTCCTTCTCTCGTCAATCAAGGGAGTTGTCCGAGAAAATCAAAGTTTTCGATATAAAGTTCCTGATGACGGGTCATGCTCCGCACTGCAAAAGTCGATGGAAAAGCAACCTGAACCCGCTCAGATGTGAGAGAGCGCCGAAATCTGTAGGCGAAGTGGAAGCACCAGAAGCATCTCATATGAGCACTATCAACGAGCTGCGATTCAACATGAAACGTTCTGGACTATGAATATGACGTGTGACCTTTCGTGGATTTACTGGACCTGAATCGGAATTCCTTCAACTCGGATCTTGTTCATGGTCTTCAAATGATGTCCTGCACAATTCAAGTACTGCGGAAAGAGGAGGAAGCTTTTGCATTTTTGTACAACTTATATATTATTTGCGATAAGATGGTATCAACAAATCAGAGTGGCGCAGCGGAAGCGTGGTGGGCCCATAACCCACAGGTCCCAGGATCGAAACCTGGCTCTGATAGAAGAGTAGCTTCCGACCAGTCACCATCATTTTTATTTTTTTTGTTTATTTCCTCTCTCTCTCTCTCTCTCTCTCTCTCTATCTCATGGCTATGTTTTGGAGCTGAGAATCTCTGGAGGTAGCTGCTATGTCATTATCATCAGCAACTTGTCTGAAATCACTTGTCAGAGTCCAAGTTACCTGGCGGAAATTGGCATTTGAACTTGGGAGGATTCGTTTGTGGTCGCATCTCGTCCCACGAAAATGCATGGTGAAGCGGCGCTAGATTGAATTCCGAAGTAACCGGACCCGAGCTAAATCCGCACCTGATACGCACTGACCAAGCATTCGTGGATGGATGTCGTTCTGCCCGCTTCAAACGCTTTTAAATCCTGAAGTCTGCATGACGATTCGAGCAACGATGTCTGCTGTAATCTATGTTTCCTATCTCGCGGTGGACGTTGTTCAGCAGTTTGGGCTACTCAGTTTCCAGATGTTTAGAAACCTGGACGTGCGGATCATTCCCTAACGGGCACAAACCAAGAATAAGAGAAGAGATTACTCTTGGAATTCCTTGAATTCAAAGCCCTTACATACATGTATTTAAGATCATGTGAACCTATCATATATGAGCGTTCACCTCGGTGTTGACTTTTTAAGTGTGACAGATTATTGATTTGTTCAAGTCGGGCTTGCGAGATTCATCAGAGGTCGAGACGTATAAGAGAATGCGATCTATTTTTCTTTCCTTCTCATTCAATTTGATCAAGATGCATCCGAAATCATGTATTGTGTGATTGTTCCCCTATAATGAGATGCACAAATTATAAACAGTACTATCAACATGTATCATCATTCAAAATGTAATATGTGAAGCTTTTACATATTTTTCATATGGCAGTAATGTTTTTTGGTCGACTTGTTATGTCCATGTTTTATAGATGACGATGAATGTTGTATGACATTCATTCAATTTTTGTTTCATGTGAATCCTCTTGGTATGATAAGGTAATTTTTTATTCGTGTCAATGTTTGCATTTTGAGCAATGAATCTCTCTCATTTCCATCAAAACCTCTCATTCCACCCTTCGACCTCTGTTTGATCACCTACGTCGAAGATAGCTACCTGCTCAAGCTATCTCCGACTTGGACCTCATGGCATAGGATGGGTCCAAGCCTAACCGATGAGAGATTAGCACATGTCAAAGAGTAAAGACAGAGTAGGCTGACAATTTTGCCTTTACAATGAATGGAAATTGAACACGTGATGTTATGTTAAAGCATATGATGTATTACAAAAGCTCAATCCCTAAATGCAATAAGAACTTGTGCGTTCACTTGATGATATGACATGAGATGGTGCCTTACATTATTCAGAACAAGCATTATATTCCTCACTGTTGTTCCTTGCACAAGAGTTTTTCTACTAAGAAAACATCCCCTGAGACATTGATGTTGATAAGGAGCACGTGATCTCCACTTCGTTCAGAGATCACAAATAAAGAAGTACAAATTTTAATTTTTATTCATTTAGAGAAGAAAAGTGCGTTTTTCTGCAAAATGATTAATAGACAGGTAGTATATAATAGAGCATCCTTCCCATGAGAAAAATGTTGATATGCATCCGAAAAACTTGTCAAAAGACAATAACTCTGCTGGCTTTGCTTCACAGGTACCTTCCTTCTTTATGCAGCGATTAACGCTGTGGGGTTGGTGTTCCTGAAACGAAAGGGAGGAGTCTTGAGCATATTCAAGCACCTATCAACAGAGAATGAAAATGGCAGCACTCCAAGTTATTTACTCATTGCTCTTCCTTGTAGTCTTAGTTGATCTTATATGACTCTTCCAATGCCACACATTCGGAGATGGAAGATGATTTTGAAGCAGGCAACATCATCTTTTGTTCAATAAAATGACGTTATTGTCAAGATTTTTCAGTTCTTTCATAGAGCAATTTTACTGCGGAAAGAGATGAGATTATTATACTGGAGAGTGATTGATTAATCTGCGAGAATAATATTTCAAATTGATAGTGAAAAAGCACCTATAGTCTTCGCGTGTATAGGGCAATGATGAAGCAAGTGAATTTCTAATCAAGGCATGCATCGGTCTATATCTGACTGAGGAATCATCATGTGGCCCTCTTTCTTTTCTCGTGATGTGTTGCATTGCCCAAGCAGCAAGAAGCACCTACTCCGTATTTTTCTTCTTATTTTCACGAAAGGCAATCTCAAATTCTATAAAATTTATGTTGCCGTTAATTAGCACCATACACTTCAATATTTTTTTGGAGGTTAGGACGTGCGATAATAGTCTTCAAGTGCTGTTATTATTATTATTTTTTTTTTTTGGTAAGGTAAGAATATATTAAGCTTTAACCAAGACTATATAAAACGGTCTGGCATCAAAACTTACACTCAAACTGACAACTAGTTAGAGCGAGTGGAAGGGTGTCGACAAAACAAAAACAGCTGCCTAACAAGGCAAACCGACCAGCCAAAACAGCGGCTAAACCCAGCCCAAACAAAGGCAAAGACCAAAACAAACACCAAAGACCAGCGAAATCAGAGGTAGCTAAAGGGAAGCAAACTCCAGCGACAAACCTGGTCCCCTAACCTCGTCACCACCGCAATAGCAAGACCGCCCAGGAGACAACCAGCAGGCGCCCTCGCACACGCACCAGCACCCAACCAACCAGAGGTAACTACGAAGACTGACGGCTCCCAATTCTCGAGAATAGAAGACCAACACGCCCGCAGTAGGAACAACGACAATGCAACAAAGTATTAAGGAGGAGGCACCGGGATCCCAAATGAGAAAATGGATGGGTCCATTCCCCAGCTACGCTGCAACCTCCTATTTTTTGGGTTATCCTCTACGCTCCTGAACATCAAGGCCTTGTCCCTAACCACTTTAATGAGATGGTTTTTCAGGGCCGGAACCGCTAAAGCTTGGTCTCTAAACAAAATACTATTCCTCTTCTTCCAGATAACATGACACATGGCACCAAAAGAGAAACGGGCGATGCAATGATAAAAATCCTTACCTAAAAGGAAATTCAAAGCCCATTGGATGTTGTCCGACCAAGACCTATTTCGCCAAGGGAAATTGCATCTAGTAGCCCAAAAGAAAGCAAGGCCGGTTGTGATGTGGCAATCAAAAAATAAGTGGTAGAAGTCTCGTTTTGCAGAAGGCGCAAGATACATTCTCAATCCTCCCATACAATAAAAGAAGCACCTGGGTAGGAAGCCGGTTTTTAGTAATAAGCCAAAGGTTGAATTGTTATTTAGGAGATACCGAATTGCTCCATATAAGCGCAGACCAAGGGATCCGGTTCTTCCTTCTCCTGATGGCATCCCACGCCAAGCCAACCGTAAAAATACCGGAGGAGTTTTCCAGCCACCCAAAACGGTCCGGGGCCTAAGAGAGGACATGGAGGGGCTGCTCCCATGATTCCAAGTCTTCAGGTGCTGTTATTTATCTTTTCATTTTCCAATTTTATTTTTGTCAAAATTAAAAAACCTTACACTGCAAAATACATTATCATTTTTTTATAGTATTATATGGCGCTGAATGGACTTATGGTTGATACATCAATTTGCATAATGTATGTCCAAATGTTTTGGCATACGTGCAAGAGATAATTTAGGATACTTTGACCAATAGATTTTCCGCTTAAAAATTTGACTAATCATTATTGAATATTTAATGGCGATATAGAAAGCAACCAAGGTATCATCGTGTGTGGAGATGCTCGCACTACAAACCGATTTCCAGAAAGGGGAATATGAAAAATGTAATCAGTAATAATATTACTATAAAAAATTGAACATGTGCAGTTGAAACGTCATTGGATGCGTCAATTAAAATGAACTTGGTTGTATTATATGGGAAATCCATTTCAATCTCTTCAACTATATATAATGGTACCCATTAGCTTGAGAAAAAATATGGTAAGTTCTAATTAAAATTATTCAAAAGCGTGTCTATATCACTGAAAAGAATTTCTATGAATATATTTTCGAAACTTTCCAATGTTATGCTCATTGTGGTGAATCGGCTGATAGTCTCATTTAAGCATACATGACACCTCTAATTCCACACATTCAGAGATGAAAGATGATTATGAAGCAGGTGTCATGACCTACCCTTCGGTAGGGAGGAAATTAGGTTTAGGGGTATTGTCTAAAAGATAGGCCTACAACCCTAGTTTTAGATGTGGGTTCTCCTAAACTCATACTTTGCATGACGTCGGTTATTCAAATTGACGCTATGAGAATTTTCTAATGAGGAATTGCCACTAGTCTATTAGGGTCAACTAAAACTCAAGTGAAATATGCGGGCATGCTTCACTTTCTACGCAACCAAAGAATCTAGGGTCGGGAACTTAATTACACTAATTAATCAAATGCCTTTTTGGTATCTAATCTATTTCATTTAAAAAAAAAAAAGTCGTCGGTCAGCTTGGATTAATTTTAAGCCTATCTACTAACATATGAGATAATCATATGGGTGCGCAATCATTAAAATAACAATCAACAATTAAGGAAAGCATTAAATAAATTGCATGGGAAAGCAAAGATCTAATATTACCAAATAGGGAGCATGCAATCTCTAACTAAGCTAAAGGGAGCCCATAATCAACATTGAAAGTGTGTAATCATGGACATTTATTTTTAAGGACAATCGTAACCCCATGGTAAAGTTGTAAGAATTTATTCAATTCTAGAGCACAATTTTCTTATTAAAGACTTTCACACATTTTAAGACTATTTACTAAAAACTAACTCTTAAGCTTTTTCCTAATTTTTAGAAAAAAATAAGTTTTCTCCTAAATTTTTTTAAAAAATGAATGCCGAAAATAGGGACTCGGGCTGGGCCCCAAGGTCCGGTCCGAACATGGGTTGCTATGGGCTTTGTGGGCTTGGACCGGGAACATGAATTGGGCTCTATTAAAACAAACCCCCATTTTAGTAATGGACTCTCAAAGACCCACTTCATGAAAATTTAAACCCAGCCGAAAAATTCACAAATTAAGCCCAGCCCAAGTCCGCCCAACTTAAACCAAACCTAAATCTACTGAAACAAAACCTCAAGCCCATCTTCCTATCCTCTTTCCACGAACGACTGCACCAGGCCTATTTTCGTAATTTTCGTTTATTCTCTCTCAGCCTTTCAACGTCGTCTTCTTCTTCGTGTCAACTCCCCTGTTACGTCCTTCACCGAAGCATCCCACACCGACGAACTCCACACTGGAATTTCGCCGGACGGACCCACGGCAGAACTTTAAACGGACCGACGACGACACCCAACGTCGCCGGCCGTCGCCAAGTCATCTTGGCTCACCACCGCAAAACCAAATTCGCTGCCAACGTCTACCGTCACGCCGGCCGCCACCACCACTTATCATGTTCAATGAAAAATACACAGCATGTCTCGAACGAAATGCAGAGATGCAGTGAATTCATTGCTCGTGAAAATCGAGCTTAACAACTAATGACCCCGGACGAACTGCATCAAGTGGTACCTTCGCATTCGAGCGAAAATAGAAGCCATTTCTTAAACAATTCTCTCAGAAACATTTCATCGAGCAAGTCTTAGGCGTTCGACTAAAAGTGACATGGCATACCGATGAACCTCCACTTTGGTGTCGAGCTCATGCTACGACATCTCAAGTCGATGAAAATATGTCAAACAGATCCATGGTATGCTTTCACGGAGACAAACAAAACCTCGTCTCATTTTTAGAATAACACTAACTGAGGCATTATATCGGGCATGCGATGAGCACGGATTATAGAGAGGTCGTAAACCCATTCCAGACTCTAGCTCGGGTCCAGACTCAAAAGAGAACAGCAAGTGACACTCAAACTCGACAAAAGGGACTGCTCGTACAAACCGAGCATGCTCGAGGACCAGGGAAACGAGACCCTGCTATCGTTTTGGTTCCGTTTTAAATAAAACCAAGCAACGGAGTTCCCAGAGAGAAGTGTTCGACCGCGAATATCCCTACTTCCCTCGGCGACGACGGCCAGGAGGTGAGCTTGAAGCGAAACGAGCTATGTTCGGCCGCCTCGATGTTGCACCGAGGCAGGATCATCGGGATAAAAGCGAATCGAACCCAAAGAAAACTCACCGGTAATTCGGGCGCCGAGGAATAGGTAGCCACGGGCTCGAGGGTATCGGCTAAAGATCGCCGGTTTATGTTGGGGATGGCCAAGCAACGTTTGTCCGAGAACGAAGTTCGGCTGCTGGGTCTCGCTTTCTCTCAGTCCATCCCTCCGCTCACTCTCGGTTCTCTCTCCACTTCACCCTTTGCTCACTCTCTCTATTGCTCTCGCTTTCTCCAGCCTCCTCAGAAGAACTCGAGAACACAGTCGCCTCTCTCTCCCGTTCTCCCTCGCTATCCACCTTCTCGGTCTCCCCTCTCGAGCAGCTCCGGCCCTCCTTGGTTTTCAGCAGCACCCTTCCAGAAGTAGCCACCCTGGAGCTTCCTCTCTTCTCTGGCTCGCTCCTTCTCTCTCTCGAGCTCGCCTTCTCACTCTCACCCGCTCTCTCTCTCTCTTGGTTGCTCTTCCTCGGCCGAACAAACCCAAAAAAACCAAGAGACCCCCCCTCCCTTCGCTGCCTTTCTCACCCATTTATCTCGTTTCTCACTCTTTCTTCAAGGACGAGACCAGCTGGCTTCGTACCGCACGACATTCCTGGGCGAACATCGCGCGCAGCCTCGCGTCCTTGCGTCCTTCGGCCAGCGACCATCTCTCTGTTTTGCCCTGAAGCTAGCGTCCAAGCGAGGGAAGGAGGAGGAAGAAGGAAGAACAGCGAGCTGGGCCGCGGAAGAAGAGAGGTGGGCCGCGCGGGGGGAAAATGAAAAGGGAAAAGGAGGAGGGGACGGGCTTAGCCCGTCCCGGCTGCGTTTTTAATTTTTGTTAATTTTTTAGTACTAGTAATGTAAGCGTTCCTAATGTCTATAAGCGACGCAATTTAATGAAAACGCAATGCATTTTAATGAAAATTATTTACTTTTTTTTTTATTTCTTTTAGAGACTAATCCTTAATTTTCTATATGATTAAGTCCTAAATAAAAATGGAAAAATTTAGGTGTCAGGTAAGAACATTCTTTTTCATTTGATAGAACAAGAGTAATTGATTAGTTCACTATTAAGTGGTTCTATTATGGGAAAGAGATGACAATATTGTTCATAGATCTAGCATGATTATGGAAGAGAGATTGTAATACTGAAGTTGATAGTGGATAAGTAAATGTCTTTTTTTTTTTTTTTTTTTTTGTGAACTCGAATATTGCATGTATAGTCTTTGTGCGACGACAAAGTTGGTGAGGTTTTAGTTAATGCGCATCAATTCCATCGCCAGAAATTATCGAATTGCTTTCTTTCTTTCATAACTTGTTACATCATCCAAGAAGCACTAATTCCTATTTTTCCTTTTATTTTTGTATGACATTATTTTATACAAGTTAATGTTCCCTTTAATAGTCTATTTTTGTTACTAATTCTATTTTTTGTCAGTATTGAAAAAGCTTATACGGTGAAATATGACTTTTTTTCTTTTCGTCTTCACAATTTAACGAAGTGACACTCGTGGAATATTGGCCTTGAAAATAAAATTGAGCGCCAATGCCTCACTTGAAAGGATTTTGATTCAATTTAGAGTACATAAAATTCCAATCAATTCTTTTTGGACGGAACTAAAATTGATTCCTAAAGAGTCAATTTACCAAGAAAAGTTAAATTTGAAAATTGCAGAGAAGTTTCTTTTCTCCATAAATAATTCCAACCCCGTGTTTACTGCAAGGGCTGCAATTTCCACGTGAGACCCACTTTTCCTTTGCTAGACTTTGTGTGAATGGTTGACTTGGAAATTTGCATCTAAAGTCTTTGCGTGATGACCAAGTTAGTGAGGTTCTAATCAAGGCACGTTGGTCCATTGCTAAAAATTATCATATTATTTTCCTTCTTTCATAACGTCACATCATCCAAGAAGCACTTACTTTTTATTTTCCTTTTACTTTTGCCAAAAGCGACATTATACAAATTCATATTCTTGTTAATAGTCTATTTTTGTTACCAATTTCTGTTTTTTTTGTCAAAAAAAAAAGCCTAGACGATGAAATACGACATATTTTCCCTTTTTGTTCTCATAATTTAACGAAGCAACACTTATGGAATATTAATCTTGAAAAGAAAATATAACATCAATGCCTCACTCGAAAGGATTCTGATTCAATCTGAAAACTACAGAGAAGTTTCTTTTTTAATCAATGTGAAAGCTAAGCATAAATAATTCCAATACCGTGTTTTGACGCCTTGACTACAAGGACTGCAATTTCCACGTGATACCCACTTCCTCTTTTCTTCACTAGACTTGCCTTTATTGGTTGACTTGGACATTTGTATGACCGACGACTCCCGGCGCTTTTCATTCATACAACTAGACCTCCATCGCATTACCAATTAGCAAAAACTTTCATTGCATTAGATCAAACGATAGAGAGAGGATTAAGTCTTTGAGCTCCATGAGCATGTTCCGTGTTTTGCTTTTCATATTGCATGTTCTACTGCTACTGAGGACGAGTTGCGATGCGAAGAAGAATTACTCATGTGCCGCTTCGTCTTGCGGTGAAGTTCGTGACATACACTATCCTTTTCGATTGAAAGGTGACCCGAAAGGCTGCGGCCGTTCTGAGTATGAGCTAGCTTGTGAAAATAATCGCACTGTTCTATATTTGTATGCCGGTCGATATTATGTGAAGTCGATTTACTATTACAATGATTCCATAGATTATTTCTTTGGTAATTTCACGGTGGTTGATGATGGACTGCAAAAAAGTAATTGCTCATCCCTCCCTCGTTACTCATTGGCGAGATCCAACTTTAGTGCTTATCCATACCGTGCTTATTATCCACACCATGCTTATTATTATCCACAAAGTGATGATGTTGAATGCGGAGATGTGCCGGTGGTCTTCATGAAGTGCCCGCAGCCCGTTGCTTCTGTTGCTTATGCTCGATATATCAATACGGAACCATGTATTGAGGGAGCATACCCTTCCGATACGCCCCCTAATATTTCCCAAATGAAGTGGTACTCGTACGCTATGTATGGGTTTCTAGGAGATCTACAAGTAGGGGACATCAAGGATTCTTGCAACATAACCATGATGACTCTCATCTCGCGTTATAAGAAGCTGTGGAAAATGGATGGGTATAATCGTGTGAGCCCAACATATAAGGACCTCCACAACATGATGGCTCAAGGATTCAATCTCTATTATGATGGACGTCTTTCTCCGCCGCCTTCGCTGCCTCCGCCGCCTCCGCCGTCTCTGCCGCCTTCGACGTCTCCACGGCCTTCGCCATCTTCCACCGTCTTCCCCGTCTTCGCCGTCTTCCCGGTCTTTGCTGTCTTCGCCGTCTTCGCCATCTGTGCCGTCTTTGCCGTCTTCATCGTCTACGCCATCTCCTCCGTCTCTGCCGTCTCCGGCTCTGGCGTCTCCACCGTCTCCGGCGTCTCCGCCGTCACCACCGTCTCCGCCGTCTCCGCCCTCATCGCCATCTCCGCTGTCTCCGCCGTCTCCGCTGTCTTCGCCGTCTGCACTGTCTTCGCCGGTAATTTTCTGCCTTTGCATGATTATGTACCCAGAGGTGTGGTGCAAAACATATTACTCCTGTAAGCTGACTTTCTCTGAAGCTTTTCTTCCTTTACTCTCTTACTTTCTTTCTTCTTCTTCATCCTCATCCTTTTCTCAAATGTTAGCTCTACTGAGGGATCTTATCAAAATTTACTTACTGAGTAATGTGTATTTTTCATTGGATATTGTAATACGTTGGTTCGATTTATTGAGTCATTACTTTCTTTAATACTTAATAAAAAAATTGCCACATCTGTTTAGTGAAAAAGTTCAGTAAGATTTTTTAGTAGATTTGGCGTGCATTGCTCTTTTATTTTACATCCGTGGAGCTTTTTGGACTTGACACTCTTTCTTTACTTTTTTTTTTTTTGGGCTTTATTCACTAAAAAAAACCACAACTTTAAGTTTAGTCCCAATTCTGTTCTAAACTTTTTTTATCTAAAAAACCCTAAATTTTAGGTCTAGTCCAAATTTGCCTCGAACTTTTCTTTATCTAGAAAAAACCTCAAAGTTTAGGCCAAATCCTAAATCCATCTCTAACTTTTTTTGTCTAAAAAGAAAAAAACACCAATTTTTACTCTAATTGCAAATCTACCCCCATCAGCCCTCTAACTGAAAATTGCCGTTAGTTGTCCCTAATTTTCATATCTTAGAACAGTTTCATTTTGGAAATAATTTTCCATGTCACCTTATTGAAGTGGAGTTTTTATCGATGTGGAAATGTCATGTCAAATTGGGACCGGACCAAGGGCGTAAATTTTGAAATATATTAAAAGTCGGTGATTTTTTTAAACAAAACAAAATTCGAGGCAAATCTATGACTTTACCTAAAGTTTGGGGTTTCTTCTGAGACAAAAAAGGTTTGGGCCAAAATTGGACTAGAACTTGAGGGTTTTTTAGGGAATTAGGCCTTTTTTGGGGAAAATTGTTTGATTTGATCGTAGCTTGTGTCTCTTGAATCGATGTTATTGTTATGGGGAACTTACAAACATTTGGTACATTTAGGAGAATAAAAGCGAAAACGTGTTTCTTCAAAAGAAAAGATCATGCAACGATAACATGGATTTCATGAGTGAATAGAATAAAGTTGGATCTAAGCGTTATCTAGAAAAGTGAAACTCGTTCACTCTTTTTTTTATTCTAGACTTCTCCACTTGCAAATTTCAATTAACAAAAGTGTCTTTGCACTTTGCAGTGACTGTATGAAGTTATCCTTCACTTCGGGTATATCTTAATGTGAATTGCTTTTATTATTTAACTGCTAAAACAATGGATCTAATTAACCATATCTAGTAATCTCTCACGAATTCTCTTACTATCTACAGATGATTCTACGCGGTATATCATGAACGATTTTGGTCGAATTGCCGTATGGAATCTCTTCTTTGTCTTGGGTATGATAGGTCCTTTTCTCTTCACACCTATGAAGCTCTCATTTAGCACTCTGACAAACAAAAATTGTATGTGTAAAAAAAAATTATCACACTATGCTAATCGATGGCCAAATTTCTCTGCAGTCCATTTCCTAGCAGCAAAATTCATACTTGGAGCTCCGTGTGTGTTGATATTTCTAATCTTGAAGTGGATGAGAAGGCATCAAGCAACCAATGCAAACATCGAAGAGTTTTTACGAGCTCACAATAACTTTTTTCCCATAAGGTACTCTCACTCAGATATCAAGAGGATCACACAAAATTTCAAATGCAAGTTAGGTGAGGGGGGATATGGTTCTGTATACAGAGGAATACTTAGAAGTGGCAATGAAGTTGCAGTTAAGATTTTGAACAAATCAAAATCTAATGGCCAAGATTTTATAAGTGAAGTGGCCACAATTGGAAGGATCCACCACATTAATGTGGTGCAACTTGTTGGTTTTTGCTTCGAATACTCCAAACAAGCTCTTGTCTATGATTTCATGCCGAATGGATCTTTGGATAAACACATCTCCTATAAGGATGATGATGATCCTCTTGATTATAAGAAAATGTATGAGATCTCTCTTGGCATAGCTAGAGGGATAGAGTATCTACATCGGGGATGTGATATGCAAATTCTACATTTTGACATCAAGCCTCACAACATTCTCCTAGACCGAAGTTTCACTCCGAAAGTTTCTGACTTTGGACTTGCAAGACTCTATCCCACTGATCGCAGTATAGTATCACTGACTGCAGCAAGAGGAACCTTGGGTTATATGGCTCCTGAGCTATTCTATAAATACATTGGTGGCATTTCTTATAAAGCTGATGTTTATAGTTTTGGGATGTTATTAATGGAAATGGCTGGTAGAAGGAGAAATCTAAATGCACATGCAGAGCGTTCGAGTCAAATTTACTTTCCTTTGTGGGTTTATGATCAACTCGGCAAAGAAAAGGAACTTGAAAGGGTAGATGTCATAGAAGAGGAAAGAGAAACAACGAGGAAGATGATAATCGTTGCACTATGGTGTATACAATTGAGCCCTAATGATCGGCCGTCGATGAGGAAAGTCCTAGATATGCTTGAAGGAGATATGGATAAACTACAACTAACTCCAAAACCACTTTTGTATCCAAGAGAGGCACCCATTGATGATGTTGACGCCGAGATAGAACTTGAAACAGTCTCATCTTCATCAAGTACTCCAATAGTTTCTAGCGGTTCCCAATTTTACCATGACCATGAGTTTATGAAATCATGTATTGTGTGATTGTTTCCCTATAATTAGATGCAAAAATTATAAATAGTACTATCAACATGTATCATTATTCAAAATGTAATCTATGAAGCTTTTACATGTTTTTCATATGGCACTAGTGTTTTCTGGTAGACTTGTTATGTCCATATTTTATAAATGACGATGAATGTTGTATGGCATTCATTCAATTTTTGTTTCATGTGAATCGTCTTGGTATAACGAGGTAATTTTTTCTTCATGTCAATTTTTGCATTTTGAGCAATGAATCTCTCTCATTTCCATCAAAACCTCTCATCCCCACCCTTCGACCTCTGTTTGATCACCCACGTTGAAGATAGCTACCGAAGATAGCTACCTGCTCAAGCTATCTCCGACTTGGTCCTTATGGCACGGGATGGGTCCAAGCCTAACCGATGAATGACCGGCACATGTCAAAGAGTAAAGACAGAGTAGGCTAACAATTTTGCCTTTATGATGAATGGAAATTGAACATGTGATGTTATGCTATAGCATATTATGTATTATGAAAGCTCAATCCCTAAATGTAGTAAGAACTTGTGCGTTCACTCGATGATAAGACATGAGATGGTGCCTTGCATTCTTCAGAACAAGCATTATATTCCTCACTGTTGTCCCCTACACATGAGTTTTCCTACTAAGCAAACATTCCTCAAGACACCAATGTTCATAAGGAATGCGTTTCATTCAAAGATCGCAGACAGAGAAGTATAAATTTTAAGTTTTATTATTATCAAATAAAGCAGCATAAAAAATGATGCTAAAAAAGTAGAAAATGGAAAAAATTAACGAACTGAATCTCTTTAGTGGTCGTGAAATTCCACATGAGAATGGTCCTCCATTCTAGATTGTAGCTCGTGTCCAGACTCAAAAAAGAACAGCAAGTGACGCTCAAACTCGACAAAAGGACGGCTCGTTCAAACCGGGCATGCTCGTGGACTAGGGAAAACGACACCCAGCTATCATTTCGGTTCCGTTTTAAATAAAACCAAGCAAGGGACTTCCCAGAGAGATGACACCCAGCTATCATTTCGTATATGCCATGTCATAATAGTTAGCAATTATATAAACAAAATTTCAAATATAGCAAAAATCATTCAAGATATCCATCAAGATTCTAATAAAAAATTACGATATTGGGAAAAATAATGTCGTCTCGCGTCTTAGATTGATAGATATCATAATCCCGATAGGGCACTTACTTAGAATCAAACATAATTAAAAAAAAAAATGAAGATGGGTCAAACTAAAGATTATCACAATATTAGGCAACACAATTATTCAATAATAAGTTGAAATAATTAAAAAAAATTATCCGATTTCTTTATGGATCATATTAGTAATTAAATCAACTTTATCAATAAGCCATAAGATTTGTTTAATATCTCAAATATCACCTATCAAATAACAATCAATCCAAATTGAGGAATGAAATATTCCAATTGAATTGAAGAAAGATTATTACCTAATTCGAACACGCTCCGATCCGGATCACGGCTTGTGAATGGGGCTAGGCAGATGGTTGGCTTCAGCCATTCGTCGGAAGGCTCACTGATGGGCTTTCTTTGGGTGTGGCGGTCGACAAAGAGGGGACTCACGATTAAGTAGCATGATATTTTCAGTCTATTCCTCCCCTCAAAATCTGTAGTCACTACACATCCAAGTTCTTCATGATCTCCTACTTGGACTTATTTGACTAAAATTCTTATAACTCCTTTTGACCATGGACTTCAAGGCGGTGAGAGGTGCGGCTTGGACTTCAGGTTTGCAATTAGTGTTCGCAAAAGTCTAGCATGATATTCGTGTGGGTAGATGTATTGACTTTGCTGGATCTCGATGAAACCTGCAAAAGAGAGAGAGAACAAAACCCCAAGAGCTCATTAGGTGAAGCCGGTGCAAAGGGCTGTGACCAGACACGCTACAACACATTGGATGCTTAACTATGTGGCAGCTATGTAAGGACTTTGAGCATGAACCGCTGGGCTTGCGAAATTACAGGATTTATGCTGGGAATTCTGTGGAAATGCTGGGAACTTGCAAGAATAGAATCAAGTTCAGTGAGACTTGTGGGGCTTACTGGACTACTTCCGCATCATTTTCCAGAGGTGCTAATCACTAGGGGTGAGCGCGGTTCCCGGGTAGAACCGGGAACCGGAGAACCGAACCGGAGGTTCCGGTTCGGTTCCCGGTTCTTAAAGGACCGGTTCCGGTTCCCGGTTCCATTTTTCCGGGAACCGGCGATCCCGGTTCCGGTTCTGAGTGGAACCGGAACCGGAACCGGTCGCGGAACCGGTTTCGGAACCGGTTAGGGTTCCAAAAGGAACCCCCTCCCCCGCGTACATTATATTTTTTTTTTTTTGGTAACATGCGCGTACATTATATATTTTTTTTTTAACATGCGCGTACATTATATTTTTTTTTTGGTAACATGCGCGTATATTATATTTTTTTTTTGGTAACGTGCGTGTATGTTATATTTTTTTTTTTTGGTAACGTGCGCGTACATTATATTTTTTTTTTTGGTAACGTGCGCGTACGTTATAGTTTTTTTTGGTAACGTGCGTGTACGTTATATGTATATTTTATTTTTTTGGTAACGTGCACGTACGTTATAGTTTTTTTTGGTAACGCGCGCGTACATTATATTTTTTTTTTGGTAACGTGCGCGTGCATTATAGTTTTTTTTGGTAACGTGCATGTACGTTATATGTATATTTTATTTTTTTTTGGTAACGTGCACGTACGTTATAGTTTTTTTTGGTAACGTGCGCATATGTTATAGTTCAAATCTGAAAATAACAAAAAAAAAAAAAAAAAAAAAAGAACCTGTTGGAGCCTGGGCCGACCGGCCCGTGACGGGGGTAGGTTCCAAGTGCTTCCTGCTCGACGGGTAGGTTCTAGGTTCCTCATTTTGAGGAACCTGTGCCGGGGGTAGGTTCCGGGTTCCGACGGAACCGAACCGGAACCTGGAACCGCTCACCCCTACTAATCACTCGTTGGCATCACTGGAGGTAGTTAGTGGACATAATTGCAACAGCGAGAGATGGAGGTGTGGCTATGCATCCGGCAGGCAGAGCGAAGAACTCCCACCATGTGAGAAACGGCCATGAAGCCTCCCCTTTGTCGTTTTCCCCTTCCCTTGTTTTGTTGTGGCTCTCTATACTCTGTCCAAGTATTCAATGTGTGGCCTCCCCTTTTATATGCAAAGTACTGAGGCCCCACCAAGGAAAAAAAATGCCATAAAATATTATATAATTTTCGTCCTTTCCTTTTTGGCTCATGCACGGAATCTCCATTTACCATGCAATCTTTCTTATTTTATGACAAAGAATATATCGCTTAATATATGCCCCACATGCAATATTCCCTCTTATTATTTTGATATTTCCTCCAAAATCTTTCAATTTACAACGAAATATATTGCTCAATGTATAAATCGCATGAACATATAAAAGATTTACTGAATATTGGAAAAATGTTATGAATATTTTCCAAAAATATCAAATCGCTATTCCTCATAAGTGAATTTTTGGTCATTAGAGAACAACGGGCTTGGGCCAACTCCCTCTCTCGGTGGGCTTAAAATTAAAGTTTAGAATCATCAACCCAAACAAATCCGTCACTTGTTTAATGTAAATGCAATAATAAAATAAATGCTCCTAAAACTACATGCTCTGCAATTTGATTTTAATATTTTTGTTTAGGGTTTAAGTATTAATCCCTAATTTTCTATGCGATTAATGAATGATTGGATCATCAAAATTTAGTTTTCAAGAGTGACATGAAGTCTATCTCATACTTCTTTGGCTATTTCACAAGAAGATATTTTGCTATACATAAGGAGTGATAAAGCATGGTAGAGAGAATAGATAGCTTTTGCATCTAGAGCTTTTTTTTTTTTTTTAATGTCTCGGTCTAAGATAGGGTAATAGAAGGTTTATGCATTTCGTTATGTTCTTTTCCAGTTGATGCTAATGCAACTTTTGGGATTAATTCCCTTTTCAACAACATCCCATTTCAATCTTCAATCTGAGGAATGTTTTCATTTTGTTTCTCTAGACACTATAATCCTTCCCATCTAAGTAAGGAGGTCTAGTGTGACTTGGCGCTTCAATCAAACCTAATGTTATAATTCTAGCCATAGAAGATCATTAGCTTAGAAGTAAAGACACTTCAATAAAAAATAACAAGCACCTGCTCTAATACCAATTGAGGTAGCCAGTAAGTATCACTTGGAGGGGGTGAATAGGTGATTCTATAACATCTTGACAGATTAATGTGGAATAGAACTAGTCAAGATCAAAGTCTGCATAAGGATTAGATTCTAGAATAATGTTCAAAATCTATTACATGGTAGAACAAACTTTACAGGCACTAGAGAGTGTGCAAAAAAAAAAAAAAAGAGTTTAAGTATGAGAAAGATTGCTCACAAGATTTATAGTGATTCGACTTTGGTCAAGCCTACGTTCTTTCTCCCATACTGACAATCAATTGATTGGATTCTATTATATGATCAACAATGAATTACAACTTTGAATACAAATGCTTAATGGTAGATCGTACTATCTCACTTAGTTACTTTTTTTTTTTTTTTTTGTATTTATCATGATCATAAATATTTAAGTTCACAACGGGCAAGTGTATGATCGAAGTATGCTCAAACTTTGAAATTTTAGATTCTGGGCATCGTCTCTTACTTGCTTTTCGGTATGTTGGTCTCCTTAAATAGTCCTTCATTTCCAAGCTAGCCCGTGGACAATTTCTAGAGGATCATTTTCCAATCTACCCATTAGACAAATCTATATCAAGAATATTTGGTTGCCGTTAAGTGACAAAAACTAAATCCCCACTTGATTTTAGCTGCTCATACAACCAAAGTCTCAATTTCCATAAGCAGAGCTTCTTTGTTTAGAAATAACTTGTCTTTAGGATTAATTTGTCAATCAATTGAATCAATCAAATCTTTGTTGGTGTGAAATCTAAATCAGATCATTAGCCGTTATAGGTAACCAGTCTCATTATGAACTAGTCACCTTCTAAATGTGTGCTTTATTTTGAACTAGCTATGTTATGAACTTTTCTTGTTCTGGATTGGCTACATTCTAAACCTTGTCATTATGGGAATGAGAGTAATTTTCTCAATTTTTATCTTCAGAATAAAGTATAGAGTTTAAGTTTGAGTGTGTTTCGTTTGAACTAAACTTTAGAGATAGTGCTAAAATGAGATGTTTCCATCCCTCGAGTGTATCCCTGAAACAACATTCTTCAAGACAATTATCATAATTAAGAAAATTTATTGGATAGTTTGCAATTTCAAAATCTATTAGAAGTTTTCTCAACAATTGAGTAGACTAGAAAGTTCGGGGACCAAATAGCAAAGTTTAGGGGGCCTATTAGACAATAAATCAGACAAGGTTGGTCTCAGCCTACAAAACTATTTTCAATTGAGTCCCTAGGAAAGCCTGCAATTATCACATAGTTCCAGCGCTTATTTACAAAAATTCCATACATGAAAGTTGTTATTAACAAAATGATCTAACTCCCTATAATATTTGGAGGGATTTTGAATATGGCACCCCCAAAACAACTAAGGTCGCCACAGATACCTATCTCTCTATCTATTGAATACCAGTTACATATCTTTGGTTAAAAGGGTTAAAGAAGAACCCTGGTTCATAGGTATATATATTTTAAAAGATGATACAATGCACACCCACTACACGTCAAAGGAAAACATAAAGCCGAACCACTTTTATTTACATTTTTAGGATGGACATCTCGAGTCGGTACAACCAAAAAGTCAAGACTTTTCACTAAACTTGGCTACAACTCAAAAGAGATCTCGACCCCCTATATCGATCACGTATAACCCTCCATCTACAAGTGTCGGCTATCTCCAAAAAGTGTTAGCTCCCACTCCTCACGCGGGCCATCACACCCATCCCGGTGCATCGGGCAGTGGCGGCGGCAACATCCCCAGCATCACTCCATCACGACGGACGTGGACAAACAAGAACTCCTGGATGACCGCGCCCCTAGCCAGGCCCACATCATACATCACCAGCACACGAACCCGTATGAACACCAAACCAGGGATGGTGACAAAAATATGCTCCATACACTCGACCTCCACATCAAATGGAAGGCCGTAAAAGGTACCGCGCGTGAACGGAGGGAGAGGCATCTTTCTAATCTGAAATGTTAGTCCCCAAAGGGGTGAGTACAACCACTCAGCAGGTAAAAGATCCATTAAACTACTCAATGCATCAATCAGAACAATCATGACATCATGGTAGAGTACATATAGTTCATGCATGTTAAACATACCTCACCTTTCAGCCATGCATATTACATCAAACAACCATGCATATAAGTCACCATGTCATGCACTTGTAGATATAACATCATACAGCCATGCATACATCTCACCATACTATGTGCATGATTCAATTTCAGTTTTTATCTTTCAATTGGATCACCACATTTTTCTTTCCCGGGACCAGTAATAGCATCCCACATTTTATCGCTCGCACCCAACCTGGCATCGCGAGGAACCTTCGGCACATACCTCCGGGTATCTGGCACAAACCTCCGGGTATTTGGCACAAACCTCCGGGTATCCAGCACACACCTCCGGGTATCCGACACTCACCTCCGGGCATCCCGACACTCCCTAGGCATCGTCGGCTCACACCTTCGACGGTATCCTCATTTATCATAATTCGTGTTCACAATTGTGTCTCAATATCAATATGGCACATGATGTGATGGCAACAAGGTCAAATTCAGCTTTTGATTTTATATGTAATGCCAAATATCATCACATGTGCAGCAAGATCAATCACTTAAAAACAATATAATTCATGGGGCAAACTTATGGATTATTACTATTATTTTAGAAACGGAATGCATTCTTTTTAATTTACACTTCTTAAACTTTAGTGATTGGCTCTAATAATTTCTAAGAATTTAATACATCATAGACAAGCTCTAGAGGCATTTATTTCATGAAGAACACAACACCACCAGAATTCCATACAAAATAGAATAGTCAATGCATTACAGCTTTTGAAATTCGCATGATCCAGCTTGCACAGTTTTTGAAATTCGCACGATCCAGCTTGCACAGTTTTTGAAAACATATTAATTAAATACCCAAATGACCTTAAAAAATTATGAAATTCGAACATGTGATAGTTAAGGTATATAGGCAGATATTTCATGAAGAACACTACACCAAAAGATCCCCATATAATTCAATATAGACCATGCATCACAGCACTACTATTCTGACAGTTCAACTTGCATAGATTTTGAAACATTTTTGGTTAAATAGGAAAATGAACTTCAAAAATTATAAAATTTGAATATGTTGTAGGCAAGACATAAAGAGAGATATTTCATGCAGAACACTTTTCCAAAAAAATCTCATATAAAAAGATATAGTCCGCACATCGCAACTTACCAAGCCCGAACACATCAGATTGCACAGTTTTAGAAACATTTCCGATTAAATACCCAAATGACCTTAAAAAATTATGAAATTCGACTATGTGATAGCCAAGACCATAAGGTAGATACTTCATGAAGATGTCAAAGTCAGATTCGTCCCAGGTAATTAAATATGGACGGTTAAAACCCCTGTTCCTAGTACCGAAATTTCCAGATCTAGTCTTCTTTAAAGAACGATGATTTCACCTATCTACACTTGTTCTTTTCCTCTAAATTTTTTATATGTGATACATCAAGATGTCCTCTACCACTTTTTTTAAGAAGTTGAAGTAGGATTCCCATTAAAAAATCACATGCAACCCAAAATCTCACGGTGGAACGGGCTAACTTTTCCAAATACAGCATGCACAACAATCACATTCCTCCCCATCACTTCAAAATCTCCTCACTTCCACCACATCCAACACTCACCAGCCAACATGCACACGTTCCAGCTAGCAAAGAGTAGAGAAATGGACTCTACTTGCCTTGAATTTAAGCACAAAACAACGACAAACGGTGGGCAAGGCGGCGAACGGACGGCGGCGAGCTAGGCGGACAATTGTCAGACGGCCCTCCTCCTTCCTCTCTTCCTTTCTTCATTTCCTCTCCTTCCTCTCTTTCTCTCCTCTCTCTACCGTGCGACACACCTCTCTCTCTCTCTCTCTCTTGGTTCCTTTAGCTCCATCCGATCACTTTTCCCCCTAATTTCCTTCCCTCCATCATTAGCCATCATTAATCTTGCATGGCTTGACACTTGGCCATCTTCTTAGGACAAATGGGGGAGGCATGCAAACCGGTCTCTCCCCCCCCGCTTCTTCGTGCGGTCGACGGCCCCTCATGGGTCTATGGGCCGGCCACTTTGGCCCATCTCTTGGGCCTAAGACCCAAGCTTAAATGATCCAAAATTGGCCTTTTAGAAACCAGCTTAATCCCTATTAAATCAAAGTGCTAAATTGCAAATTTAAATGGCTATAAAACTTTGTAACATAGATTAATAAAGTCCAACTTATAAAATTCACGGCCAAAAATATAATTTCCTCATAAAATAAATTTTGATCTCACATGGGCATGGAACATGTTTTCCGACAAAATATTCACCCATTAGGTGCTCGGCCATTAATCTATTACACTTCTTTGGTCTAAAGACCACAACATAGGTCATTGATACATCCATCACCCTTCCATAGGTTGTAAGGCATCCAGAGGTTGCCATGGGGTTTTAGGATGTCACATTGAAATTTCTAAATATTTTTCTTGTATTTTACAAAACTAGGTCATATTTCAGGTCAAAATTGGAGCAATGTTGATTCTAGATCAATTTTGGATCTTTTGGGTCAAAAACGGGTCAAATAGTCTTAGTGACCTTTGAAATACACTTCATAAGCTTTCCAATGACACCTAAATCAAGTGAATTGGAGTTCATTAGTGGGTCAATTGAACTAAAATTTAATTGCTCAAAATCAGTAAAAATGGACAAATGATTCAATCATTGGCTCACAATTTGATTGTTGATTCTTCAAGGCTAATTAGCATAAATTGCATGTGATTGTTAGATTGTATGCTTAGGGCTGATGCATGACTCGATGGGTAGTTTAGAGGGGATGATTAGGTTAGTGGTTAATGATGTTGTCCATCTCTTTATGTACGCAAATAGCGGTCAATTATCATTAATCACAATTAATGAACCCTAGTCTATTAAGATGTGGAATGAGATAATTGAAATGCATGATCAACTCCAAAGCCAATCTCAAGGCAAATCGAATGACGATTCAATGTAAACGTTGCTAATGCTTCACATTGTTTGAGTGCATGTTATGAATTGTGTAGATGAATGAATGAATGTCCAAGCTAACACTTGTCGGGACATGGGCAAAGATGGCAGTCCATGGAGACGGTGGCTTTTGATGAGTCAATGGCAATGGTGAAAGACCGATGTCTGTTTTGGCCTTATCTTTGTAATAGTTTGTTTATTGTTTAGTTTAGTTTATCATTCTTAGGATTAGCTTGAATTTCAATTTTAATTCCCAAAAAATTAAAAAAAATCAACTTAGACTTAGCCTCATTTTTAAACAAATAGCTTAGGTTTAGCTCTAATCAATCAAATAGAATTAGGTTCGCCTTAGCTTTTCAATAGCAAGTTTTTTTAGGGTTCATGTCTCAAGGCTTAACAATAAGGCCATGTAATTACTTACTTGATAGGTTGTGGGACATTTAAGTTTCTCATACTTAGGTAGCCGCTTTCAATTCATTACGTTTTTACTTTCGGCACCACGTTTCAATAAATTGAGTGTTAATCACTTTCCAAGATTAGGAGAGGCTTAGTTTAAAATATCAATGAACTCCCCACAAGAACATTTGCTTAGACACCTAGTGGACTAATACCTTTAAGATCATAAAAGGTAAACCAAAATTGCATAATCACCAAAACAATCAACTAGTTAGGCACTGAAAGGACATAAATAGAAATATTAGTGTAATTAAGTCTCCGTTCTTAGAAATCTCTGGCGATGTAAAAAACGAGAAAATTATCCGACTTCTCGTTTGGGTTCTAGCGACTCCTAGTAACTCTTGGTATCTAAAAAAAATTCAAAAATAATCCCAACATCCTGTGACGTATAGGCTTGGGAGAGCCCATGCTCATGATTAATGAATCTTTTGGATCATCGATAAGATGATGTATTTGAGTCGTTTTTTGGCTAAAGCGATTGGATTATCTTGTTAGCAAATACTTCTAAATCTACCCCCTAAGGGTGGCCCCTTGAGGCGTAAGTCGTGACAAAATAATGAGGTCCCTTAAGAAAAATTTATCATAAGTATCATTAAGTTATTAACAGCACATGTGATAATCAATTTGTCATGCCCCGAAACCCAAGCACGCGAACAACCCACCATGGTCATGCAAATGTGACATTTCCAGGTAGTGTCGCCGACCCCATTCATTTTATATGCGCATGCGGAATGTATTATAAAAACCCCAACAAAAACTCACAGGATAGAAAAGCAGGAAACCAACTTAATCACAAGCAAACATACTTTCATAGATAATCACACTAAAGTTTATATATGTTAGGGAAATTCCTTATGATGTTTTGAAGATGACAAAATAAATCAAAGGCTATTAACATGTTTGATGGTTGAATAATAGACTATGCAGATGATAGAACATGTAAAGAATATTGTCGAAGTCTGAAGACGGCCGGAAGACTGAACGTAATACATGTCCAAAGTATATTCTGAAGATTTCCAGACTTCTGTGTCAAAGTCTGAAGACTGCTAGACTTTAGTGTCAAAGTCTGCTTACTCTGACAAATTCCAGACTGAATGTGCTTGGAAGAACTAGAAGACAGACTCTATGTTGAAGCTGAACTGGGTACAGACCTTAAAGCTAAATCTGTTCAGAAGCAAAATATGTTCAGACTCAGATTGCAAAGTCTATTGCATTCAGACTCAGATTGTAAAGTCTATTGCTCTCAGACATTACATCCAGAACGAGACAGAACGTAACACAAGCCCAAATGTATAACGGCTAGTGATCTGGTTTGGATTCTACATCAAGATTGATTTGATTGACTCAATCTAATTGATTGACAATTGGATATTGAAGACAAGAACTTTCTATATGAAGAAGCTTTACTTATGGAAACCAAGATTCTGTTTGTATGGGCAATCGGAATCAATTTGAGATTCTACTTCTATCACTCAATGACTATCAAATCTTTTAGATACAGATCTGTCCAATGGGTAGATTGGAAGACAATCCTCGAGATGCTATCCAACGGCTAGTTTGGAAGTGGAGGAGTATTTAAGGAGATGAAGGACCGATGAGCAAGTAAGAGACGTATAATTCCAAAGTATGAGCGATCTTCGATCATACATTTGTCTCTCGTGAGCTTAAACGTTTGTGATCGTGAGAGAAATACCAAAAGAGTGACTTAGTGAGAAAGTGTGATCTACTACTAAGTGTTTGCACTCAAAGTTGTAATCTCTTGTTGATTGCATAGTGGAATCCAGCCAAGAAGGCTGTTTGCGTGGGAGAGAGGACGTAGGCTTGGATTAAGCCAAACCACTATAAACCTTGTCTTCTTATTCTCTTCCCTAAATCTCTTTATTTTGTTCGTAGTTCTATTTAATTGCTAAAGTCTGATCTCGCTAGAGGTGGCAATATGGGTCATAAACTCATATCATGACCCATTTCTAGTTAAATGGGTCATATATGGGTTAAGTGAAAGTTAAATATGGGTCAAAAATGGGTTTGAGAAAATAAAGCATAAAAATAAATGGGTCTAAATGGGTTATTACTAATAACCCATTTAGACTCACTCAATCCATGGCCATGGCCATGGCCTTCTTTAATTTTATAAAATGTTTTTTTATAAAAATTCAAATCATAATTATTTTTTATATTTCAATTTTTTCTTTTCCTTTTTCTTTTTCTTTTTTTCTTTTTTTTTTTTCCTCCCTTAGCCGATCGTTGGTAGGGCGACGGCCGGCCGTCGGCCGACGACGAGCCGGGCGAGGCTCGAGCCTAGCCGGATCTAGCAAGATCGAGCTCGCCGGCATCGGGCGAGGCTCGATCTCGTCGATCTGGCGAGGCCGAGGCCCCGCCTGACGCTGGTGAGCTCGAGCCTCGCCAATCGTCGGCGGCCGAGCCTCGCCGAATCTGGCGGCGAGATCGAGCTCGCTGGCGTCGGGCGAGGCTCGATCTCGCAGATTTGGTGAGGCCGAGGCCCCGCCCGACGCCGGCGAGCTCGAGCCTCGCCGGATCGGGCGAGTCTCGGCCTCGTCGACGACGGCGGGGCTTGAGCTTGCGGCGTCGGGCGGGGCCTCGGCCTCGCCGGATCTGCGAGATCGAGCCTCGCCGACGCCGGCGAGCTCGATCTCGCCGGCGATTGGCGAGACTCGAGCTCACCGGCCGGGTGGCGCCTCGGCCTCGCCGGTTCGGCGAGATCGAGCCTCGCCCGACGCCCGGTGAGCTCGATCTCGCTCGTGGGCCGATCGCCGACCGTCATCGTGGCAGCCGGCCGAAGAAAAAGAAAAAAAAAAAAGAAAAAAATTATTAAAAAATAAAAATTATATTTAAAATATTTAAAAAATAAAAAAATATTTTAAAAAATAAAAAATTATATTTTAAAAAATAAAATTTCGATTTTTTAAAAAAATATTTTTAAAAAATTATAAAAAAATTTCATTAAATTTGTATTGCATAAAAATGTTTTAACAATATTTTTTATACTTTTTTTTATAAAAAAATCATAAAAATGAGCTTTTCTAGGTGTAGTTAAAAAATTTTCATGTTACGCTTTTTAGTTATTCAATGGTATGTTCACTTCAAATAAGAAAAGCATGTGCATAGTCTAATTCTTTATAAATATTTCAATTTATAGGTTGTTTTTAAAATTTTTATTTTTATTTTATTTACTATTTTGAATTTAATTTGAAGTTTTAATCTAATTAGCATATAGTAGAAGTGGGTTTTCCTAGAATATTAATAGGTTTTAGCAATACGGGTCGGGTCGGGTATGGGTCGGGTCGGGTCGGGTCGGGTATGGGTCACTAAAGTTACACTACAAGAATATGGGTCAAAACGAGTTAAATGGGTCAAATATGGGTCGACCCATTTTCGATCCGACCCATACCCGACCCGACCCACCCATTTGCCACCTCTAGATCTCGCTCAAAGTCTCTTTCTCTTGGACTCGTTTCAAAAGTCTGTTGTTATTCAAACTCAAGTTAAAAGTAAAAGTTTTAACTGTATTTTGCAGAATCTGTTTTTACACCTATTCACCCCCCTCTAGGTGTATTCACTAGCCACTTTCAATTGGTATCAGAGCCAAGTGCTCGTTTTATAAAAGTGTTTTTACTTTTGAGCTAAAGATATTCTATGGCTAGTATCTTGGCACCAGGACTTATGGAAGGGCAAAGCAACAGCAGGCCACCATATTTTGATGGAAAGGAATACAACGTGTGGAAAAACAAAATGAAAGCATTCCTAAGATCCATAGATCCCTTGCAATGGGATGTTGTGGAAAAAGGAATCAATCCCACTGCTGCGTCTACATCAAATAAGAATGGCAAAGACAAAGAAAGCAAACCCCCCGCTCCTATGTCTCGAACGGAGATGTCCAAAAGAGAAGCGCTTGATGCAAAAGCCATTTATTCTTTATATTGCGCATTGTCTCCTGCTGAATATAATAAAATCTCTTCATGTGAAACAACAAAAGAAGTTTGGGATAGACTTCATGTTACATATGAAGGGACTGATGATGTAAAAGAGACAAGAGTAAATTTCCTGCTTGGCCAATATGAATCCTTCAAGATGAAGCCAGGAGAGTCGATTGGAGATATGTTCGATCGTTTTACAGAAATTGTAAACGGTTTGGTGTATCAAGGTCATCAAATTTCTTCTCCAATGAAGGTCAACAAACTCTTGCGAGGTCTCTCAAAAGATTGGAACCATGTCAAGACTTCAATCTGGGAAACTCAGAGGATTATGCAACTCTCCGTTGATGAATTGATTGGCACTCTTCAATCCTATGAAGTGGAACAAATCAACGACGAAGATCCTGAAGGTAAGAAGTTCATCGCTTTAAAATCTAACGCTGATTCTAATGATACAGATTCAGAAAATGACGTGGACGACGAAGAACTTACTTTTATGATCAAGAAATTCAAAAAGCTGAGTAGAAAAGGAAGGAAATTCAGTGGAAGAAGACAATACAAGCAGAATGGGCAGAAAAGAACCATGAAAAAAGATGACTAGCAAGAAAATATATGCTTGATGGCATATTCAGACTCAGACTCAAATTCGGAATCAGAGTCTGATTCAAACACAGACTCAGAATTAGCGTCTGACTCGAACACAAACTCAGAATCCGATGAGGAAATCGAGATAAGCCATTCAAAAATTCCTATCAAAGTCTCAAAATATATAAATGAGCTTTGCTTAAATCTTAAATCTTATCTTAAAAGGATCTCTGAACTTAAAAAGGAGAATTCTCGGCTTAGGCAATAGGATCTTTTTCGAAAAGAAAAGTTTGAAATTTTGCAAAAAAATTTCTACAAATAAAAGAAAGTCGAGACTTACTTGTCAAAGAAAATTATTCTTTAAAAAAGGAAGTTTCAAATATTTCGACAAAATTTTCAAATGGTTCAAAAACTTTAGAGCATATCCTTTCCATACAAGTACTTTACTATAATAAGTCGGGACTTGGCTTCAATAAGGAAAGTCATTCTCTAATAGATTTTCCTAAAGTTAAGGAGAGACTTAGACAAAGATCTCCTAGACTTGCGTAAAAGAAGCATTTTCAAAGGATCTTTACAAAACCTGTTGGTCGAAATGCCCTCAAGTGTTCAAATTGTGGAGATTCAAAATACTTTGAGAAAGAATGTCCTAAAGTCTGGAGACCTATTAAGGAAGATTGGGTAAAAATAGCAAACTCTACTAACTCTCATGGACCCAAGAAAAAATGGGTACCAAAGAAAAGATGAGTTATTTTTGCAGGAAATAAAGGAAGAGAAGAAGGAGAGTTTGGTAAGGAATGTATATATTTTTATTCTCAATTTGGTTTGAGTACACAATTTAAAATTTCTCATTATGCTTGATATTCGATATATCCTTGGTTGATTCAGATTTTATAATGATCATATCCTTTGATTTGTTTTATTGAAGAAAGAATCGTGTGATTTATTTTTGTGATTCGTGCGTTGAGATTTGATATAATACGTGTGATCAGTTTGTTTAGAGACAAATGAATTTATTTGGCTTGATTTTATACTCTCAGATTTTATCATATTTTGCCAAGTAAATATCTGTTTTACGTAATATTAATTTATTATGCAAGATATTCTTAGATACTCAAGGATTTTATTCTCTTTGTTTTTATGGTACTATGACTAAGTGAGAATTTATCTTTCAAAATATCATTGTGCATAATATTCTTTCTTTGAATACTTTGTTATGATGAATCAAGAAAGAATATTTTTTTATCTATGGAGAATTCTATTCTAACAAAAAGGAAGGATCCAAATTGATGGATACCAAAAAGGAAATGAGTTGATTGTAGGAAATTCAATAAGGCAAGAATGATTGCAAATCTACACAGATTTTGGTGCAATCCAAAAAGTATCTCCTACGAAGATTGGTAATGATCTTTTTTAATCAATGGTATATTTCGAATATATACCTTGGGTAAGAGATTTTTTTTTTCATCCCGCCATACAAATTTCTATGTGCATTTATCCTGATTTTGGACAATTGCTTATCATTTATATTGCAAATATTTCTTCTCATAAATATAAGGCATTGCAATATTTTTTACTTGATTTGGCACGTGATAGCAATATCATCTTTCTTTTTGTGAAATGCATTTATAATATATTTTTGAGATTTATGCTCAAGGAAATCCCTTTGATCTCGAAATATATTATTGCATATTCAAGGACACTCTTGCTATATTGTTAGAAGATATCTCATATCTAGCAAGTTTGATCCATAAATCAAAGGAATGTATTATGTGCAAAGATTATTATCTATTATGCAAGAATTTGCAGGTCGCAACAGAATCTTCCATATGGATTTTGGAAAGCTAGATTTGAAAATCATGGAGATTCAGTACTATCTTACTGGAGGTTCAAAAATTCTATTCCTTGTGCAAAATTTTTGCTTATTGAGGAAATCCCTTATGCGTCGTACAAAAGGTTGAGTAGTTCTGAATTTTAATAATTGATAATTTTATGTATGCTATTCAATTTATTTATTTGAAAAAAAAAGAGCATTATATATTATGTGGATATTATTACAGCTTATTTGTGTAAAAAGTTCGTTAAGTTGATGCAGGTTAAATTCAAGACGAGCTTGATTGAAGAAAATAAATTTTTGCCTCGAATTTCAAAATGCAAGTGATCATTGCAGATGTTGTCACTGCAAAGGAAATACTGGAAAAATATTCTGTTCAACGTGCACAAGCAATAATTGTTTCAATTCGCAAATATTGTCATGATGACAGGGAGAGAATGTCACGCCCCAATCCTCAGGCATGCGCACATCCCTTACCTTGGTCGATTTTAAATGCGATATCCTAGGACTACGTATCGCCGACTCTTTCTTTTTCATAAGCACATGCGAAAGCAATTATTAAATTCCCAGACAATAAAACATTGGGATAGAACAGTAGGACTAAATTTCAAACCTTTAAAAACATCAACACTTATATACATTGCAAACCAGTGCACGTATATACAAGGTGGACTATTAATTCAAATTCAACTCAAGCCGGTTTAAAAACAAGGTCTACAAGTAGGGGTGGGGTTCCACAAACTACAGATCCCCATTCTCCTCTTCATCATCCTCCACACTCCAACATGGAGCCTTCAGCACATTGCATCGGACTTTTGAGATCTTCAAAATCCAAGTCTACTGCATCTAGGGACTTGAAATGGTTATTCAATAACCAATGAGACAACGTATCAGCAAGTTCTACCTCTAAGACCCGATTAGTAAACCAATACGCCTTAAGGCTGCTTATGAACAACACAATTCAGAGGACTTACCTTGGTCTCATATTCCACATGCATATTAGCACAGATCAAATAGGCACCCAAGCAATCACATCAAAGATTGAAGCATCGATCAAATCGACCTAGTCGATTACGTCTCAGTACTAGTCATTTCCATTCAATCAATCAACTCACAACATCAGATCAGAGCCATGATCAATCGACCTAGTCGATTACATATCAACAAGGCCACTTCCAATTATTTCAACTATTCCAACTCAATCCCCAATTATGAATCATGTTCCTTAGGACACAACTTAATAATAGGTGGTAATCACAACCCCACCAAGCAACTTCCTTAGATTCAATGGCTTTACGGTCCCACTCGACCCTTTTTAAAATTCAATGGCTTTACGATCCCACTCAACCCTTTTCAACCACGGCCAACGATATTGCACTTCATAATTAAATTCCTCAATTTCATAATATCTTGGCCTAATTCCTTAGTATCAAAGATACTCGATAAAATATCGTGTGTGGGTACACGATCGGCCTTAGCCAAAATAGAATAATTTCCTTTCTATAATCCCACCATTTTCTATAGTCCACCAAAACATTTTTGGCATTGTCAACCGATGCCCGGTTATTTTTCAATTAATAACCAAAGATTATTCAATTTAGGAATAAATCCTAAAATCACTCATAAATCAATAGCACAAAATAAAGCTCAATTAAATAAACGGATCGCACCACGATCATCAGCATAAAATCCCGATCATCGGCCATCCCGGTTGAATTTCCGGAAAAATAAATAATTAAATAATTAATTTCGAAAATTAATAAATAAATACAAAAAATCCAATTTAGGTGCGTATTGCCTGATTGGAGCTCGAAACAGGTCGGGAAAAATCCCGAGATGCATTGAATAAATATTAGAGGCTCTCTACTTGCTAATGACTAAGTCTAACCACCTAACATGCATCATTAAGTCATTAATTTAATTGTTCAAAACTAATCTAACCACCTAATTGTACTTAATTAAATCTAATCAATCCTTAAGCATAATTAGCAAACTAAGAAAGCATTAATGAGCAAAACTCACTTGTGCAACGCGAAGGCCGGAACACCGCGACGATGACGCGATGGCAGCCGAAACCCAAACTTTCGGCGGACGGACACTTGGGTCGGGCCGAACAGGCCTTGCAAGCCCACAGAAATTCTGGGCTTGGCTTCGTGGGCTTGGGCTTGCGGAATCTGAATTTGCTGGGCTTCAAAAGGGCTAATCGAAATTGCTTGGGCTCGTAGACGGGCCCAACTGCTGGGCTATAAAAATTTCTGTTGGACTGAGTTTGTGAAGACAATTGCGAACTGGGCTAAGTTGGGTTGAATTCTTGGGCTGTTACACTTTAAAAATCTCGCTAGTTGAAGACACGGCCCAAGATGCTGGATTTTTGGGCCGGTTTGCTGTTGCTACTGATGATGGACCGTCCAATTTGTTGGACTTGTTGGGCCGTGATGCTGTGAAGACGCTAGAGACGTGGACCGGGCTGGAAATCGCTTGGGTCTTCGAGTTGGCGGAGAGGAGATGCGGCAGGTGGAGTCTTCGAGCAGCAGCGTTGAAGAAGCTGCTTCATTAGCCGCGTGAGTGTGAGGCGGCGAGATGGAGGAAGACACGTGGACGGCAGAGGCGTGGGGCTTCGATCGTGGCTAGTGGAAGAAGCGGATACGAAGGGGGGTCAATAAGATGGTGAAAATCTGCTGCTGTTGACCGTGAGCTGGCATGAGAGTCGAAGGACGTGTGGCCAGTTGGGAGTTTCGGTGTTGCTAGATCCGCACGAGGCTTCGGTCAACACCTGGAGCTCTTACAGAGAAATTTGACCGAGTGTGGGGGATAGATCTTGGGGGCTCGTTGGTTGACTAAGGCAAGGAGGAGGTGGACGTGTGGCTTCAGCTGGGGAAGAAGATTCGGTGAGTGGAGGGCAGATAGAGAGAGATGTGAGGAAATTGAGGCAAAACAAGAACAGGTGGCCATCGAATTCAGGACGTGCAGACGAGTTGAGGGCTTCAACGATGAAAATGAAAGAAAAGTAACGCAAACGGTGGGGAGCAGCTGGCTTGCTCGATCAACTAAGATTGGAACAAAAAGAAAAGGGGCAAAAGTCCACAACCTTATCATTTCCATTGATGGCATGTCCCCTCATAAGTCTTTAATAAAAATCCTAATGTTCCCCAATTACTTTCCATCAAGAAATTTCCACAAATTGTTCAAATGGAAGCCAAAATTCCAGCTCCTAATTTGGCATCCGAATTTCTTTGACTTGGGCTTCAATTCCTCACCAAAATTCCCAATTTAATGTCCAACTTCGTCGAAGAAATTGCCCATACCATTTTCAGCAAGTCCCTGACACCCAAGGGTTCGATAAAGAGGCAAAAAATCCAATCAATTTGGCCAATCCAATTTCCGATAATTTCCGCGACGTCCGAATCCATTTTCCGAAAAAAATCTCGGACTCGACGAAATTTCTCCTAAAGACAAGACAACATCCCATTGAATGAATCGTGACATGCTCAAACGTCCGATTTTCGAAACCGAATTCAATTTCGTGATTAAAATCGACCAAACGTGATTTTAGTCCGATCCGACCTATTGAGTAGCTTTTAGGGATTTTACTGCGGTTATATCCCTTAAAGGCTTCACCCAATAGATTGGTTAACTCGTGAGTGATCGGCTCAAAGAAAAATGACCATCGGCGCGTCAACGAGATGCCCATTTCATATATTCGGAACATGGTCGAAATTCAGGATGTCACAAAGAAAGCGAATCCAAGAAAAAGGAAAGAATCGTGATCATCTCAAAAAGGCAACAAATTGAGGGGGAGCTTTGATCAATTATAGAAAAATCTTTTTGAATTGATCGTAATCTTGATTATTATGGAAGGAAGGAAAGGAAAATGTGTTAGAATTTAAGTTCTATAAAATCCGATTAGTGCATCTTTTATTACATTTTGTCATTAACAAATATTCTATTGGTATTATCTTTTTATTATGACAAAAAGGATAAGTGAATTTTATAATGCATCCGTGATTTTTATTTGCTGATATATATGATCGAAGTGAGCTATATTGCATATCTTTAATATTCAATTTATAAAAGCTGATTTTTGGAAATTATTTGCTATCGCTTTATATTCTCTACGTGATACTTTTTCAATTGATATCGCTTTTTGATTATGACACAAAGGGGGAGAGAATATAGATATGCGTATGTGTTGATATTTATTGAGCTGCGATTATCTTTACATATATAATTATATGCTCAATCTATTTGCTATCTTGAATTACATTATTCTTTGAGATTGCCTTGATTTATTATTATCTTTAAAAGCATGATTACACATATGCATATTCAGATATTGTTTTGTCATCATAAAAAAGGGGGAGATTGTTAGGAAAATCCCTTATGATGTTTTGAAGATGACAAAATAAATCAAAGGCTACTAACATGTTTGATGGTTGAGTAATAGACTATGCAGATGATAGAACATGTAAAGAATATTGTCGAAGTCTGAAGACGGCCAGAAGACTGAACGTAACACATGTCCAAAGTATATTCTGAAGATTTCCAAACTTCTGTGTCAAAGTCTGAAGACTGCTAGACTTTAGTGTCAAAGTCTGTTCTACATTAGAAGTCTGTCTACTCTGACAAATTCCAGACTGAATGTGCTTGGAAGAACTAGAAGACAGACTCTATGCTGAAGCCGAACTGGGTACAGACCTTGAAGCTAAATCTGTCCAGAAACAGAATATGTTCAGACTCAGATTGCAAAGTTTATCGCACTCAGACTCAAATTGTAAAGTCTATTTCTCTCAGACTTTACATCCAAAACGAGACAAAACGTAACACAAGCCCAAATGTATAACGGCTAGTGATCTAGTTTGGATTCCACATCAAGATTGATTTGATCGACTCAATCTAATTGATTGACAATTGGATATTGAAGACAAGAACTTTCTATACGAAGAAGCTTTACTTATGGAAACAAAGATTCTGTTTGTATGGGCGATCGGAATCAATTTGGGATTCTACTTCTATCACTCAACGGCTACCAAATCTTCTAGATACAGATATGTCTAATGGGTAGATTGGAAGACAATCCTCGAGACGCTGTCCAACGGCTAGTTTGGAAGTGGAGGAGTATTTAAGGAGATGAAGGACCAATGAGCAAGTAAGAGACGTATAATTCCAAAGTATCAGTGATTTTCGATCATACACTTGTCTCTCGTGAACTTAAACGTTTGTGATCGTGAGAGAAATACCAAAAGAGTGACTTAGTGAGAAAGTGTTATCTACTACTAAGTGTTTGCACTCAAAGTTGTAATCTCTTGTTGATTGCATAGTGGAATCCAGCTAAGAAGGTTGTTTACGTGGGAGAGAGGACGTAGGCTTGGATTAAGCCGAACCACTATAAACCTTGTGTTCTTATTCTCTTCTCTGAATCTCTTTATTTTGTTCGTAGTTCTATTTAATTGCTAAAGTCTGATTTCGCTCAAAGTCTGCTACTCTTCAAACTCAGTTTCAAAAGTCTTTTGTTATTCAGACTCAGGTTAAGAGTAAAGGTTTTCACTGTATTTTGCAGAATCTGTTTTTACACCTATTCACCCCCCCTCTAGGTGTATTCACTAGCCACTTTCAATATACACAAAAAATGGTCAGTCTACAAAAAGATCAGTCCACCAAAAAGAAGGAACCGTCTTATGACCATTAGTCGGACTGGTTCGTCGACCCCACTTCTGACTGATCAATCTCCGGAGACGATGGGTCATCCACCCCACCATCGGGAGGATCAATTATGCCCACATCTAGGATGGCTTCCATCACAGTAGGTGGAATGTTAAAACCACTAAGAGAACCAACCCCCAACCCTAAAACCATTGGGTCCAAAGCAGAACCACGCCCTATATCGATGAGGCACTCTGACAAACATGGCCTTTTCGATCCAGACCGTGGTCCTGATAAGCTCATAGATCTAATGACTTCTAGGATCGGGAAAACTATGCACCTGCTCAATAATCTGCACAGGAATACCATATCGCTCTGGGGGTATCGCCATCTACGGTCCTGTAATATTTGGCCCACAACAGGGTGAGACATTGTCTCAGCAAGTTCACCCCCTAAACCCCTATTAGAAAGAAAATACACCCAAGGGTGACCTAATCACACTACACAGAAGACTTACCTCACCTTATTTCTTTCCTACAGGTTAGTACGATTCATATCGCTTAGTCACAGGAAGTAATAAGAACTTAAACAACTGGAACGCAATCACTTTCACAAAATCAACAACCACAGGGGTCTTGATTATAAGACCAAATCATTATGTCATTGTCCCATATCGTGTCACACAATTCCGTCCCATAATCCAGTATGTCAGTCACACTCAACATGCGTTTCAATTTTCAATCACTACCACACATGAACATAGCCTACTCGCAGTTCAGCTATCTACTAGCATTTAGCCAGGCATCATCTCCCCATCTTAGAGCATGGCTTCGTCATTACGTCAACAGCGTTCCCGAAGGAGCATGGGCCCAGAATCTACTGCGACCCGCATCCGTTGTATGGGGCATCCCATATAGGGGTAAGTCCAACTCAACAGCTCAGGACAAATTTCCTCTTAATGAACACACAACCAAATCATACTCGACCTTGGACACTTGGTATTTCACTCAATACTTCTCATTTAAAATAGTGATCCCGGCCTCTTTCCTTCATATTAAAAATATTAAAGAAATTAATCACGTGTGTGGAGGCACGTTAAATTTCGAACCAGAACTAATATCTCACCTTTTTCAAACCCCACTATTTAATATAATCCTTAAAATCTAATTTTGGTATCAAAACCCAACACCTGAGATTTTATGAATAAAGTCCTTATTTTTCACAATCAACATTCAATTTGCAATATCCACTCATCAAATTCATAATCTGAATGCATAGTAGTGATCAAAGTGTGAAATTCTGACAATTTAAGGTCCCGAAATAATTTTCGGAATTAATAAATAATTAAATTTATTCCGAAAATTAATTAAATAATAATATTTTAATAATTTTATATAATATAAAAGATTATTAAATAATTAAATAATTTTGAAATACTTATTTATTCCAAAATAATCAATTAAGGCCAAATCATTATTATACTAACCCAAACATCTATTTAACCTTAATTAAACATACACTAAACTAATCACACCCATTAATCTAATCCACACTTAATTAAACTAATCTAACCACGTAATCTCACTTAACTTAAACTAAACCTCCCTAAGCATCATTAACCCTCTAATCAATGTTTAGTGGGCTAAACTCACCGGAATCGCTTTCCAATGAGTCTCCGGCGAAGACAACGACGAAACGGTCCACGAGGCAACACCAAGCAAAGACCGGAAGGCACCTAAAATGGGCCTTGAAGATCCGAACTTGGGCTGGAACTTCGGCTGCTAACCTTAACTGGAGGAGGGTGGTTCGGCGGCTGGTTGGGTGCGAAACCGGCGGAGATGGACAACGGCAGCTTGGGCGGTGGAGACGGCGGCTCTAGCGGGACTTCCGACAGCCTTGGTGACAACGAGTAGCTACTGGCGATGCCAGACGATGGTGCTGGAGGGTCGGGCGAAGGTGGAGCAGAGCGCGAGCTGGCGAGCGACAAGCGGGCACGCGAGGCAACGCGCACGGACAAGAGGCGACGGTGAGCAACTCCGGCGACGTGTGAGCGAGCAGCTGAGCTGGCGAAGGGGCAGTCGGGCTTGGCCTAGTTCGCACACCTCTTCTCTCTCCTCCCCCAAGTTCCAAGAAGCCCTTGATTCAAGGAGGAAGAAAGGTTCGATGTGAGGGGCACTTTTTGGGAGCCAATGGGCACCCTACATTTGTCCAAACCCCCTTCACTTTGGCCCCACCATGACCTCACATGATGTCACCTTCCACTCACCTCAAAGCTTCCTTGGCAATCTTCCAATGGGTCCAATTTGCTCCATGTGCCATGGCATACGAATTTTGCATATTTGTACACTTAATTCTTTCAATTTCATTCAATCCCCTTCCAATTGAACCAAACTGAAGTCCATAAATTAATCCAATGTCACCACACTTCAATTCACATTTTTACTTAACCATAGAACTATCTTGGGTCCCAAAAATACGATCAAAAGCAGGCCTACCAATTTTCCTGAACCAAATTAACCATACTTTGATTTTTCACCGAAAAACTCGGTTTGTATGAAAAATCTTCCAAAGATGAGTCAACGTTCCTAAAATGATTTGTGACACAACAGGACTGCCAATTTCTAAATTCGGTTTCAATTTCTCGATTAATTTCACTCCGGCATGATACTAGCGTGTCTTAATCTATCGAGTAGCTTTTAGAAATTTTCATGCATTTGACATGTGATTGATCATTTTCAAGCCACAATGTACTTCTTCGACACATTGGCAACTTTTGGTTGTCGAGGTAATCTCAAGGTTTCAAATACAGACACAAGGTACCCAAACGACAGAAAAGCCGGTCCAGTGCCGATCGACGAGAATTGTGCAATCTAGTGGAATCACCCACACTTGATCACATGCCTTTGTCAAGTCGACCTATCTCCGATCTCTAATTGATTTTTAACTGTGCCGTAATGACCATTACAGATTAGCTCGGTCGAAAGGTCGCTTCCTGGTCAAATTCTCGAGTCCGATACATTAGAATCCCTTAACGGAGCCTGATAGACTAGTCTCCTCGTGAGTGGCCAACTCAGAGAAAAGAACTATATACATGCGGATGAAATGCCCGTCTCATTTTACTAAAAATAGAATTGGAAAATCGAGATGTCACACAATTTGTTTTTATTTTTTTTATTTTTCTGTTCCCAAGAACGAGTTTGGAATAAAAATCTATTTAGTAATATAATTTTATTTTTTTTTTATTTTTGGAACAAATTTTTAGTTTAGAAATAGGTTTGAAAGAATAATGAGAAGTAAAAATTTTATACTTTACTATTTCTCGAATATAAAAAAGAATAAAAACTTTTCCCATCACTTGCCCTTGCTATTAGCCGCCCCCCGGCACCCACTGTCCGCTATTGTCTCTACTCGCGCGGCCATCAACCGCTATCCTCTGTCATTGCTAGCCACCTCCTGTCATCGTTTGCTACCGACAACCTCTCGCCACCACTGCTTGTTGTCCTCCATCGCCCATCACCGTCGGTCACTACCTGTCATCCTTTACCATTCCCATTGCTCGTCAACCGTTCGAGAGGAGAAATTTGGTCTCTGTCAAACAAATTTTTGTTCTAATAACAGAAATTTTATATTGTTATCAAACGCATACTTTTACTCAGAAACACGTTCAGAGAATAAAAATAAAAAAGTCAATTTTTGGCTAGAAATTGATTCCAACAAAATTATTATCATTTGCGCCCTAAGCCTCTCTAAGCCCAACTTTCCCAACTGAACCACTTCTTCTAGGAAGTTTTCCTCTTGATAATAACTTAATGATCAAGATTAGCACCTATAAAATGATCTACAAGTGCCGAATTTTCGCAACGACGATAGTTTCATGCATAGTAGCAAGATAGTAAAACTGACTACCTAAGTTTATTTTATATAGTGTAATTTTACGAAGTGAGCATTCATTAAATTTTATCAGGAACATATGAATCATTAGTTTAGTATTTCTCCATAAAATATTACACTGCTCATGTGAATGTTGTTATGTAGATGTGTAAATTATATTTTGTGTTGTATTGACAAAAAATGATAGCATATTGTGATTTTTGTTGATCTCTATTTATATACCTTGGTCACACTTGTATCTGGATTAAAGCTATTATGCATTTGATAGGATCTTTTCCGATTGGTTTTGGGACCTATATATAAGCAACGGAATGTCGCCAGGTTGTAATCTTATAGATAGATTCATGTGTTTGTAAACAGATATTGCTTCTTTCTCACTTATACTCTTATTATATCTTTAATTTTAAATGGATAAAAGATTTTTTAGAATTAATGTATTCATTCATTTCTTTCTCTTGCTAGTGTCCAAACGACATAATAATTCTATCTTGGTTTCTTTTAGTTTATTTCGTAGTTGTCTAATGGGCCATATTTTCCTATAACTCTGGTTCAAGAAAACTCCATCTAACCATACGCTTGATTGGTGGTTGCAAATATGGACATCACTCTCATGAATTTTGATCCCACCACAGCAAGCATGACTCAACGCGTAGTGTATAGCCAAAACATCCTAAATACAAAGGCATGTTACCAAATTCCCATACTAGACATATAGTATGCAATCAAATCCATTTACAAGAAACATAAGAATTAGCACTTTTCAATTTGCAAGAAAATATCATCTAACAGCAAGCACTGAACATCCAAGCATTTCTTGGTCCATAGTTTCATAATCCACCACCAATTCCAGATTTTTAAGTGCATGGAGGTTCTGAGATATCAATTGAAGATTGGCTTGGCAAAACTTGAACAATATTTGTTCTTGTTTGACTATTGGAGAATTCTGCCACCCTCTTTTCTGAGCGATTGAGCACAATTATGTGCAAGAATGTTCGCATCGGAAGAGATCAAGCGCTTTGGAGTCCACTACTCATTAATTCATGAAGGATTCCTCCTGTCCATCATCAATTCCTTTGACAAAACGAATCGAGAGGCTAACACATGGAAATGGGCTAAAGCACAAAGGATGGAAAGCTCCCTAGCTTCGGCATTGTGGCATTAAGACTGAATTTGATATGGAGGGAGCGATCAAGATTTAGAGGAATGAATAAATTATTCTCGCTCTTTGAGCGCTAATTGAAGAAGTGAAGAAGCAAGCCATAACTACTACTAATTTCCCCCAATCTTCGGAGAATGGAATGTCGACGTTTTCAGTGGAATTATTCCATGTTAGCAACTGATGTAAACATAGTGTTGACGTGGAACTACCATGTTAGAATACTTATAGTGGTTGTTGACATCCAAAAAATACCCCAGCTGTCACGTGTGCTGATCACGAGGGATAAAGCATTTGAAATTACCCTCACGAACACATATGGGCCGTGATTTACATCAACCCAGTCCATTCTGGTCATAAAAACAAAGGATGGCCCAAGAATTTCGAGAGCCCTTGGGTTAGATTTCGATGGACTTACTAGTGGAGATACATGACTTGATAACAAAGCAATTGTTGTCATGTGTCTAAACCAAGAGATGTTGTTGAAGACATAATACTGACAGCAAAGTTTTGGCTAGAATGGTTGATAATTAAAAGGGTGCCAAAATCAAAAGAACGGTTAACATTTACTGGACAAGTCATAAGAACATCGTCGAACGGGTTAGAAAGTAACCAAATGCGAATAAGGCAATTCAACATAGAAAGTGGAGTGGCTTTTAAGGAGGAAGCAACCGACCACCGATGGTAATCAAGTTGGCCTATAAATATCGTGGGCAATCCAACGGAGAAGCCTCCTCTTCCCCCAAACAATATGCAAAAATACTTTATCTTACTCTTTATCTTAGATAAGTCTAGTTTAGCTATAGCTTAAGATTGTTGTCGTAGATTCAGTTCTTGCGAATGTCTATATCCCAGGTAATACTGTCGATTAGATTTCGACACTATCTTACTATCCAGTGTCGTCGATTAGATCTGACGTTGTATCCTCATACCCATCTAAGAACAGTGTTAACTAGATGTTGTTGTCACTGTCTAGCGTCGTCGATTAGATTCCGATATTGTATTTTCATACTCATCTAGGAGCAATGTTTACTAAGTATTGTTGCCATTTTCTAGTGTCGGTGATTAGATTCCAACCTTGTGTCCTCGTATCCATCAAGACGTAGAACTCACTAGGTGTTACCATCACTGTCCAGCATCGTTGAATAGATTCCAACATTGTGTCCTCATATCCATCCACATGTAATGTCTACTAAGTGTTATTCTCACAATCTAGTGTCATTGATTGGGTTCAAACATTGTGTTCTCAAACTTATTTGAAAGCATTGCTTTCCAAGTGCTCTCGTTAATACTCAATGTTGTCAAATCAACTTCCATATTGTACAAACCACTTTAATTTTAATGGGCTTTCATTAATATGTTGAAGTGAGTTCAAATCAAACCGTTGATTAGATTTCGACATTGATTATCATTAATTTTGAACTCGTATTAAGCATGTTAAGCGACTTCATTAGAATATAATATATATATGTATATATATATATATATGTATATTCGTTTGCATTTGACCCGTTTTGTCCAATATTAACATAGAACCTCGGTCTCCTTTAATAAAACCAAAATATAACACTTGATAGAAGATATTTCGTTGCGTGATCCAAAACTGATGAAACAGTAGTTTTTGGGTGGAAGCTTAATGGGGGTAGATTTAGGACTAGAAGGAAAATTAAGATTTTTTTAAGGGTTAATACAATGAAAAACCTCAAATTAGTACACTTGTTACAAATTTATCTCAAATTAATTTTTTAACCACAAAAAATCTCAAACCGGTACACCTTTGATAAGTTTACCCAAAACTAGTACATTTATAATAAATTTACTTTTTGTTAGTTTCTATTGAATTTTACTGTTAAATTACTAGGTTAAATAATATGTGACAGTTGTCTAGTATATCGGTTTGTGATTTTATACTCTGTTTGTCACAATTGTGCCAGTTTTGTGGTTTTTAAGAGTATTAATCTAAGTTAATGAAGGGTATATTTGTCACAAATATATTAGTTTTGAGTTTTTGACGATCAAAAAATTAATTTAGGATAAATTTATCATAAGTGCATCAATTTTGGGTTTTTTGGTGATCATTTGGGATAAATCTATTATACATGTACTAGTTTAGGGGTTTTTGATAATAAAAAAAAAAATAGTTTGAGATAAATTTGTCATGGATATACCAATTTAGGATATTTCATAATATTAACCATTTTTTTAAGTAAGAAAAAGTTTAGGCAAATTTGAGACCGAACCTAAAGTTTGTGGTTTTTTTAAGGAATTAAGTAAAAAAATTCATTCCTTACCAAAAAAAAAAAAAATTCACACTAATAATTTCTAAACTTTTACCCAACATACAATATTATCCTTGAACTTTTAATCCATTTAGTATGGTATTTAAACTATTCATAAATATTCAATTTAGTTTGCAAATTTTAAATTGGGTCAACCTAGTCCTCAAAATATTAATTTGTTCAATCTATTTCCTTGACTTTTATAATAAAGTCAAATTACTTTTTAATACTATTTACAAGTTTACATAATGATATCATTGCTCAAATTTTAGAATATGTTTTATTTCAATTGATTTCCTAAATCAACCAAAAAAAAAAAATACTATTTTTTTTTTTTTTTTTTTTTTACCTTTTTCGTCTTCATGAATTTTATGATAGTTTCATTTAAGTATATTTTAGTTTATGGCCTCTGGAATAGTAAAGATAAAACTTCATTCAGAATTACCTCAGGTTGACATTCCTTTATTTTCGGAATAACTATTTTCATAAGGATATCAAAAAAAGATATTAATTTATGTATAGATACCCATAATTATATTAATCTAAATCTAGTCTCGACTTTTTTTTTATATAAATAACTTTTTAAGTTTTTAAAATTCATGTTTTCTTATTAAATTTAGTCAAATTTGTAAATTAAGAAAGCAGGTGAAAAACATTTTCCATCTACATGAAATTTTTCGCAAAATAAATATACTCTAATATTATCTCATCTTTCTTGGTGAAAGAACACCTAGGAACATCATTTGGATGATCCACGGTCGCTACAATCCTTTAATTTTTTAATTTTTTTTTTTGTCAAGGCACTATTTTACATTGACTACCCTATGAAGAGGTCAACATGTTCTCTACTCTCCAAACGTGTAATGAATTTTAGTCAATTTCCCAGGAATGGAACTATCATTTAATCAATTAACTAGAAGATCCAGAGAAAGAAAACAGAAATTTAGCGTCGACATAATTATCGTTCATATAAGACAGTAAAAACATCAATATTTCAAATTAGGCATTTAGCTATATTACTTTGAGGTAAATATGTGGACAAAATTTAAGCACAATCTATGTCATTTACATGCTCATCTCAAATTCTGTCCTCGTCAATTAAAGTATTTGCATTGTATCCGAATACCTGAAGACGAGCATTATTCCGCATCCAATGGTGCTCCTACATTTCTCTCATCCCTTAGGATGAAAAATATGCCAGGATCCTCTTAAATGGGGTCTTCCCGAGGGAAGCAGATTTAGCGGATTGGCTGCAAAGGCCCACAAAACCGGCACCCTCCCCCAAAGCTGGCCCACCTCGCCTCCTCCTGCATTATTAGATCTTTTGTATGCTGATGCTATGGCTGCACATTGTAATCTCTACTCTTCTTGAATGAAGTTTCAGCCTTTTACAACCAAAAAAAAAAAAAGAATAGGAACTAGCATCACCACAAATTTCGCTCGGCACGGGGTTCTTCTAAATTTTTATCGTGTGCGACATTAGGAAAATCAAATTCGTTGATTTTAAAGATGATATACTATCCTCTAAAGGAGTTGTCATTAACTTATAAAGATCGACTAAAAATTAAATAAAATGCGGGAGAACATTTCACTTACTATGAACTAGAAATCAGATGGTCGAGAACATGATTGTACTGATGTCTAATTAATGCCCTTTTGATCTTTAAACTCAATTTATTTGCTGAAAAAAGTGATTCATGCAATCCTATCAAATTATGAAATCCTAAAATTCATTCCACTAGGTGTTCACGCCCTGTTGTTTGGATTGACTGGGATAATTTCTAAAAGGTGGCCAAACCGTTGAATGAAAATCTAAGCAAATCAAAGACATTAGACACATGTAAAGATAATCAACCAAATCACAAAGAAACAAAGTACAAAAAATATAAAGGTGAGTATGGAAGAGTAAATTCGATACGAATCGAGCAAAAAGCAGTAAATGACATTGTTATTAAGTTTCGAGACATAATCCCGTATTAGCTAAAAATGAAATGTCATGTCACTTGAAAGAGATGGAAGAACAATAATAGTAAAGATGGAACTTCATTTAGAATTACCTCGGGTTGACATTCATTTATTAATGGAATAATTATTTTCATAAGGATATCAAAAAATGATATTAATTTAATTATAGATTGTTTTGAATTTTTTTATAAAAATAATCTTTTAAGCTTTTATAAATTCATCTTTTCTAATTAAATTTAATTAAATTTGTAAATTAACAAAGCAGGTGTAAAACATTTCCCTTGGACATGAAATTTTCCGCAAAATAAATGTATTCTAATATTATCTCATCTTTCTTGGTGAAATAGGAACATCATTTTGATGGTCCACAGTGGCAGCAATTTTTTTCATTTTTTTTTTTCTGGTCAAAGCACTCTTTTACATTGACTACTCTATGGAGAGGTCAACATGTTCTCTACTCTCGAAACGTGTAATGAATTTTAGTCAATTTCCCAGGAATGTAGAACCATCATTCAATGAATTAACTAGGAGATTCGGGAAAAGAAAACAGAATTTTAGTGTTGACATAATTATAGTTCATACAGGACAGCAAAAACATCAATATTTCATATTAGGCATTTAGCTATATTACCTTGAGACAAATATGCAGACAAAATTTAAGCACAATCTATATTATTTACATGCTCATCTCAAATTCTGTCCTTGTCTATTAAAGTGTTTGCATCGTACCCCAATGCTTGAAGATGAGCATTCTTCCACACCCAATGGTGCTCTTACATGTGTCTCATTCCTCAGGAAATTTTGAAGAAAATACCTTTTATTTATTCATTTTTATAACAAGCGATCATTTTTAAAGAAATATTTTTGGGAAAATTCCAAATAAAAGACTTAAAGTACCAACATCTTTTCAAATAAATGCCTTGAATGGACATTATTTCATGCAATTATTTTCTAAAATAATGATCTAAAGTAAATCTTGTTTCAAATAAAGATCTGAAGTGGCTATATCAATTTCAAAAAAGAGCCTCAACTCACTATTTGATAAGGACAATTTTGTATTTTAAAATTTTCTATTTTTTTCCATAAAACAAACGAAAAAATTACAAAAAATAAATAAAATAAAATAAAATAAAATAATAGAGATGGGACAGAGGGCTCCTTCTCGCATATGGTCGTAGCCCCATCGCTGGTGGGGTAGCGACGATGGCCGGTGGGGTCGCCAGCACCTAGGCGAGGGCCGGCGACCCTCGTCAATTGGAGACAAGCCCTTCATCAAAGGCAAGATGGGGCGATGACCCTCTCTTAGAACCGGGCCCGAGGTCCAGGGGTGTTGGGCGAGGCCACCAACACCTACACGAGGGTGGGTGACACTCGCCCGGAGCTAGTGCGAGGGCGGGCAACCCTCGCCCGGGCGCCGACCAACGCCGCCACCCTACCAATGATGGGGCAACAACCATAGGCAAGAGGAGCCGCCTCTTTTTTTTCATAGAGTTTAAGTTTTTTTAAATTTTAATATAATTTTCAGATAAAAATCTAATTTAATCTAAATTTAAATTGTATTTTGACAAAAATACCTAGTCACGGAATTTTTGTTGGCCAATGAGCCGATTAGGGTAGGCCCTTATTTAAAACAAATATAATTAGCTCAGGTTTTTCTTTAAAATTGATATAACCACTTCAAGCCCTTAGTTGAGAAAATGAGTGTACTTTAGGCTCTTACTTGAAATTTTCCCAATATTTTTTAAATTGTTCATTTTCTGCGGAACAAACAAAGCCTAATTTTAATCTTAAGATCGGCTACCTAAATGAGACATGCATTTTCATATCATTTTTATCTTGGATTATCCTAAAAAACCCTAAACTGGTACACTCATGACAAATTTATCTCAAACTAATTTTTTAACCATTAAATACCCCAAATTGATACATCTTTAACAAATTTACACAAAACTAATACACTTATAATAATTTTACTGCCAAATAGTTAAATTAAATGATACGTAATAGTTGACTAGTGTTACAGTTTATGATTTTACTCTTCGCCTCTCACAGTTGTACTAGTTTTGTGATTTTATTGTGGTATTAATTCAATTTAATGGATGATATAATTTTTACAAATATACTAGTTTAGGGTTTTTGGTGATCAAATTAATTTGAGATAAATTTATTAGAAGCGTACCAGTTTGGGTTTTTATTGGTCAGTTAGGATAAATTTATCATAAATATACTAATTTGAGATTTTTTGTGGTTAAAATATTAGTTTGGAAAGTAAATTTATCGCATGTATATCAATTTGAAGTTTTCAGGTATTAACCTTTTATCTTTCATAGCATTTATTTATTTATTTATTTATTATTTCTTTCTTTCACTCTTTTATTTTCCTCCTTCGGTCCATCTTCTGCTCGCGCTAATCAAACGTGCGCGAACTCTAAACGTAGATCCCCAGAATATCTCTACCTGGTCGGAGATCAACAGAACTAAGCTTTAGGCCGAGAACCAATTATGCTCTGCCGTTGACCATCCCTAACCATCACCAGACCATCACCTTCGGTCGCTAGCAGATCAACGCTCGCGATTACAGCATTGCAAAGATACGCAAAACATGGACAAGGAAAGAGAGACGCCACAGAGAGATGGAAACATGCATGGACATCACCAGATATCGATTAGGCCATTTTCTCGCCGGTCACCACCATTGACCGCCATAGGAGCACGCAGAATCATAGAACAGAGAAACAGAGGCTACGCAGGTTCAACAATGCGCTCGGCAAATACGCAATTACATCGGAAATCATATCTCGTAGCTAATAAAACGATTAACAACATGAAAACTAAATCAAAACATCTTCAGATTGAACAATTCCACGAACTAATTCGTGATCATATATCTACGAAGCATTGCATCAAACAGGTTCTATGCATTCGACTCATAGGTGAAACGACACATCAACGAACGCGGGTTTGATACTGATCTCATACTAAATCAATTTATGATGTTTGTAAATCAACAAATTAATAAGAAGAAAATATCTCGGCCCTGACTCCCTCAGAATAGACCAGAACAGAGCATTTGGTGTTACCTTGCTAAAGAAGCTAATCAGCGTCGCCTTGGATGATGGAATCGGAGAAGGAAGCTTATGTATATTTCGACGACCAAAATCAGGGCCGGCGGAGGAGCTTCAAGCGAGATCTGGCCACTTCGATCTCTCAGCCACAGAATAGAGATGAACAGAGCACGGCGGTCGCGGCAGCGGATACGAGTGGAAGTAGCAGCTGAGGGCGACGGGAGATCACTGGAAACTGAGAAACTTCTCTACAGGGAGGTTTAGACTTCAGGTTTCGAATCTGGCTCTACGGGCTTTTGATGCTTCTGCATTTTTATGAGCTTAGGTGATTGGTGAACTGGGCTTCTCTAATGGCCCACTGACAAAGAAAAACTCATCAGTGTCTCCCTCCAAGCAACGTTTCTCGGCTGGTGGCTTCAGCAGCGGGCAACCCTCTTCTATTTACACAGATCATAGAAAAACTGATCAGTGTCTTCCTCGCCGAGTTTTCTACTTCTTCGCTGACCATCTTTGAAGGATTTCATGGATGCGGAACATGTCACAGATTCCTGGTCTTGCTCGCTGGGCTCTGAAAGAACTATGTGAGCAACCTTCTTTCTTGTTCGCCCATTCTTACGGACAAATACGCGTGCTCTCTATGTCGGATGATGCGTGCATTTCATATGAAATTGATTGAGATTCTTCTCTTCTTTTTCATAGGAGGTGCCCCAGGATGTATGGGAAGGGTTTGAAGGATTATGTGGAACAAGTCTCAGACTCCCGATCTGGCGACTCTGAAAGAACACTGCATAAAACCTTCTCTTTTGTTCGCCCATTCTCACGGACAAATACGCATGCTCGCGACAGTGGCGGATCAGCAATTCTAGGCCCTTGCAAGCATCGAAGCTGCACGGCGGCTGATCCTTCATGAAGACTTTGTCATGGGGCCCGATCGTCTGGCACCCGTCTCTACAAATATGAACTAGAGCTTCCATTGCTTCACATAGTTGCGAGTAGATCTTCCTCTCATTCTTCCTTCTGATCCTCTCCTTAATTTGCTGCAATATTAGATCTTGAATTGATGTCCCTTTCTGTCCACTTTTCTTATAGAACCCAAAGTAGGGAAAAGAATGATGAGACGCAAATAATAAGTCCCAATGCTTACGTTGTCTTCGTCAATGACGCACTGTAGTAGCTCCTTTTCTAGTAAGGGGTGACTGTTTCATTGCAGCCCATCCTTCGGTGGCCGACACGTCCTTGAAGTTCTTCACGATCATGCGGTGACAGATGAAGCTAAGACGAGGACCATCACAGAGCAACACGAATAGCTGTGGCCAAGTCCTCTCCGATGGTAGCCGCCGGACCTTCCCGGCAGCTGTGGTGGCGGCCACTAGAGAGGGCTTGGCCAAGCCGTGGTGTGATAATCTAATTTAGTTTTTATTTTTTTAATATTTTTTCTGACGTGGTGCTTGGTGAGCACCACATCATTGCCGCATGTCTTAAGAAAGTAACAAAATAAGACACGTAATGATTCAATTGACCAATTTGCCTAGTTTTTGCACTTTTTGTAAATTTCATAACTCAATCGCACTTTCTTGACAAGTTTTAGGATATCTAATGTACATATCCTGAAAGACTCCTACTATCCAAGCATATGTTGACTTTTGTTTCTTTTACTCAATCCGTTCCTTCATAAATTATGACCTCACTTCGGGTGGACCGCCTAGAATTTAGCTAATGGATTACTAAGCTTAAATTTAGCTCAAGCTCTTCCAAACCCATACTGATTCTCAACTTATGTTCAAGTTATTAACATGTAAATGATTTTTCAATTATAAGTCGCCACTAATCTATTTTTTGTGAGTCAATTATAAACCCAAGTAAAGTAACAGGAGAATTACTTCACTTCTATGAACCAGAGATTAAATAAGTTCGGGGACTTAATTACGCTATATTACTTTAACGCCCTTTCAGTACCTTTTATTTTTTATTTTGGAAAATGTTTTGCAGGTAGTCTAGATAGATTTTAGCCTAAACTGCTAACATACAAGAGAGTGATTATGTGGGTGCGCAAAACAAGACAACAAATAAATTATAAACATTGGGAGGAAAGACTTACCTTGATACTATGTAAGCAACTGCAACAAGTATTAATTAGAAATACATATTCAACCTAAATATGATTTCTTATTATCACAAAATTCCATTCAAATCTCGTTTTAGGTTTTCCGAAAACTAAACTATATGTCATGTAATTTGACTAAATGACCTAATTCTAATGACAGACAATAATTAATATGTAACTACTCTACTAGACATGTAAATTAATGAAATGACCTCGCATGCAACCCCCAAAATGAGACATGCGAGTAATGACAAGACACAAATGATGACATTGTCGCGACCTCCCCAAAGCGGGTTGGACCACCTAGGGTTTAGGTTAATGGACTGCTAAGTTTAAACTTAGCTCAAGCTTTCCCAAGTTCATATCAATTCGCGACTTAGATTCAAATATTTTAGTATGCAAAAGATTATTAGCTAGGAGTTACCATTAATCAGTTTACGGTAGATCAATTAGATACCTAAGTAAAATAACGGGAGAATTATTTTACTCCTACAAACTAGAGACTTTTGGTACAGAGACTTGGTTATACTAGATTTCTCTAATGCCATTTTGGTACCATTCTTTTTATTTTCAAAAATGTTTTTTTTTTTTTTCGTTTTGCAGGCAACTTGGATTTATTTTAAGCTAAATCTCTATCATGCAAAAGGGTGTTCACACGACAGTCACTATTAAACAATCAAAAGACTTCCACTAAAAGAAATAAACACACAAAGCAAACAATTATTATTATTTTTTTTTGGGTTTTCTTTTATCTTGAAATTAGAACTTTACTATATAATATTTACTTAAATTACGTGACCTAATTTTACTAACAAGCTATTTCTAATTAAATGAACCTAACATGCAAACTAATTGACATGCACCTAATATTATTGTATTTTTTTTATTAAAATTCGTAATAAAAAAAAGAAACCTAATTAAAATGCCTAAAATGAATAATTTTCTGAGATGTTTTAGGGGTTAATTTGACTTAAACCCTATCTCACCTTTGAAAACTATTTTTTAAGAAAAATGATATTATTAAAATGTGCAAACATTATCTAAGACCTTATCTAAAAAAAATAAATTATTTAGATTCAATCTTGGTCTATTCCAAAAATTACCTGAACGTGCAATCTAAAAATGCAATCATAATTTACTGAAACCAACATATTCCAATGCAAGATTTGATTTTTGATTTTATTTTTTTAGTGTTTTTCAAGACAAGCAATTATCAAATAAACATTATATTTAAACTAATCAAGATATTCATCAAATAAAGGATTAAAAGTAATTGAAAAAAATAATCCGATGTCTGGTTAAATTAACGATTATTTTAGACCTAAACATCACAACATAAGAAAACATTCAAAATAATTAAAATTTTGATCCGAAGTCTTACGAATCAAAATAATAATTATAATGATTTAATAATCAAAATTCTATCAGAGAATCCCCCAAAAATCAATATAATTAAAAAATGATTCAACGTCTTACAAATCAAATTAATAATTACAATAATTTTGGGAAAACCCCTATGGATAAAATATTCATAAAATGAACACTGACATCCAATGTTCCAATAATAACAAGACTTGTTTTTTTTTTTATTAAACTACCTTGACTAGATTTTTATCCTCTAAACGAGACCGGCGCTTGGGACTCACGAACAACGATTTGCACCGGGGGTCGGGCGTGGCTGCGGATCAACGAGGGGCCGGTGTCGGGTTGATGAGCTCGAGACGGTGGAACTTGTAGCGGTCTTGCCGGCACGGGCGGAAACAGCAAGTGTGCCGCGATGAAGGGACGTGACTTGGCTTGGTCCGGACAACGAAATCGGTCTGCCCGTCGTCCTCAACCCAAGGAGCAAAGAATCGGATCGGTAGAGATCGGCAAAGATGCGAGAGACTCGGGCGCGGCAACGTCGTCACCGGGGGTAAAACAACCGAGTCGGTCGCGGCTTGCTTGACGGCTTTATGGTGCAGCGACGGGCGAGCGGAGACGTCGCGACGGGTACTGCAGGTCTCTGGCGCCGACGGGCGGAGGACAGGGACACGACTGCAGTAGCGCAGAGGTGCGGGCGTCGCTCGAGGGACGGAGGGCAACACTGTGGTGCGGGCGTCGCTCAACGGAGCTCGGGCGGAGGCGACGGGCGGTTCTTTGTGGCGGCTGCAGCCCGGGCAACGAGCGGCGCCAGCGAGAGGGCGTCGGCGGGCGGAAGGCGTGCGGCGCTCGGGCGTGGGTGGCGCGAGCGCGGGCGAGCAACGCAGCGGAGGCGAGCGCGGCGACGCAGCTGCAGAGGCGGGACGGAGTGGCGTCGGGCGAAGGTGCGGGCGTGGGCATGGGCGCTCGGAGGCGACGGTGGCGCGATCGGCGGATCGCAGAGGCACGGTGACGGATGGGCGGAGGCGCGGCGTCGGGCGTCGGCTTGCTGCGGCGTCGGCCGACGGTGGTGCTCGTGCGGCGCGCAGCGGTGGTGCGAGGTGCGGCGCAGTGAGGGCGGCGCGCCGCGGAGGGGGCGTCGAGCGCTGCAGGTCGGCGACGGGTTGAGGTGCGGCTTGCTGCTGGCGTCAGGGGCGGTGGTGCTCGCGGCTGCGGAGGCGCGATCTGCTGGGACTTGGTCGTCGGGCGTCGGTTTGCTGAAGAAGAAGACCTCCCCCACTTCATCTAGATATTATCCAATTAGAACATAACCAAAATAAGACATTTACCTTTAGCATGTTTCATATAAAAAAGTCATCTAGTTCTAGATATTATCCAATTCAATTTGAGGATTAAACTACGTCAAATCCCTATTTAAATTAAATACTATCTCTAACTAGATAGAGTCTTTCTTAACATGCAATAAAATCTGCCTAGCATAAGATATTATCTAAAAATCTAACCAAATATATCTACCAATCTTTTTTGTACTTTTTATGCATTAAAGCTAGCAATTCTATAAACAAAATTTCAAATATAGCAAAAATCATTCAAGATATCCACAGAGATTCAAATAAAATATTACGATATCGAGAAAAATAATCTGTCGTCACTCGTTTTAGATTGATAGATATCATAATCCTAATAAGGCACTTACTCAGAATCAAACATAATAAAAAAAAATGAAAATGGATCAAACTAAAGATTATCGCAATCTTAGGCAACACAATTATTCAATAATTGGAGAAAGATTATTACCTAATTCGAACACGCTCTGATCCGGATCGAATGGGGCTAGAGTTTCTCCTTTAATTCTCGGTTGGTGGCTTCAGCAGCGGGCAACGCCTCTGCTATTTACACGATCATAGAAAAACTGATCGGTGTCTTCCTCGCGGAGTTTTCTACTTCTTCTCGACCATCTTTAAAGGATTTCATGGATGCGAAACACGTCACGAGATTCCCGGTCTTGCTCGTTGGGCTCGAAAGAACTATGTGAGCGACCTTCTTTCTTGTTCGCCCATTCTTACGGACAAATGCGCATGCTCTCTATGTCGGATGATGTGTGCATCTCATATGAAATTGATTGCGATTCTTTTGGATGGCTCGCGTGATTTAGGAATCCGTATGTGACCGGCACGTCTGTGCTGGCGCTCAAGTTCGGGGATGGGATTACGATGGCTGCCGACATGGGAGGTTAGCTTCTTTGCTTCATCGGTTTTCTGATTCCCTGATGCTGGTGCACTTTGATTTGAACAATTTGTTGCTTTCTCGTGGGAGGAATTTTGTCTCTTTTGTCTGTGTTAGGGAATTAGATATCTGTCCAGAAGAAGATTCCGAGGAAACTCATAGTAACAATAGGATTGGTTATTAACTTATTGTGTATGCTGGGAATTTAGGATATATGAAGTTCTCCAACGGCATCGTCTTAGGATTGGAATTGTTGGATCTTAGAGGTGATCTTTTCTTTTTTGGTTAAACAATCCAAAGCGAGTGGAAAAGGCTGTTGGTCAATTTTCAATGTTTGTAGAAATTACAATTTATGTTGAAAGAGTGCTACCGCGTGTCGCCCTTTGTTTTTTAAAGGGCAGACTGATTTGCAATGCATTGAGATGGTTTTCTTGTCCCCTTTTTAGATTGGAGTATACCACAGACTTGTATCGGTGTTCCATTAACTATGGTTGGTTTTTACTTATGCATATAGGTACCGATTGACCTCTCTTTTAAATGACACAATTGTATTTCTGAACATATGTTGCTAACTTCTGAAATTTTGATTTGAGGAAAATTTCAGGTCTATGTATTCCATATTGAAATATGAGAGTGTTTTTTTCTATTTTTTTTTTTAATTTTTTTAAATTAATTTTTAATTTTTAATTTTTAATGTTTTTAAATTTGAATACAAACAGCTCAATGCTTCTGCTTTTCAAACAAAAATTTTTCTGGCGGTACCTGCCTGTTGCACTTGTCATGTATAAAGGAAAATCGAAAAGGTGTTTACTGACTTCACTTTGCACCTTTTGTTACGGCATGCTATATATCTGCTCATTATGAACATTACTCTTGACTAGCCATGCTAGAAGGAAACTTTCTACTGCTTCTGTATTTTCTTCCATTTCGCTATTTCTGCCTATTAAGGTTATCAGTACTACGTAGCTTTCAAAGTTCTTTAACTTTAGATGGTATAGTCATCTCAGGACTGGGTTCCAATTGTTGGTTGCTTACATGTTCTGATAACATGGTGATTGAGTCCTACATTCTCCTTAATTGTGAGTATTTTAGTTTCCGGCCATCTCTGCGTTGTGATAGTGAGAAATATTTCGCAGGTTCTTATGGATCCACCTTGAGATACAAAACTATTGAGCGAATAAAGCCTATTGGAAAACATTCTCTCTTGGGTGCGAGTGGAGAGATAAGTGATTTTCAGGAGATATTGCGTTACCTTGATGAACTCATGTACGTATCAATTGATTAAGATTACAAGCAGCAATTTCTTTTTTATTGCCGAATATTTGTTACCTTGCTTCTCTAACTTTGAGGCTGCTTCTGACAAAGACTGTTGATTTTGGGGTCTGTTGTTGCAGTCTTTACGACAATATGTGGGATGATGGGAATTCCTTGGGGCCCAAAGAGGTGCATAATTATCTGACTCGGGTTATGTATAATAGGCGGAACAAGTTCAACCCATTGTGGAACTCACTAGTTCTAGGTGGAGTTAAGAATGGACAAAAATATCTTGGCATGGTAGGTCTTGACCCTTGGTGAGATTAATTGGACTTTTCAGAATGTTGTCGAATTCTCATTCAATTGGCCTGCAATCTTATCCAGGTTAGCATGATAGGCGTGAGTTTTGAAGAAAACCATGTGGCTACTGGGTTTGGCAATCACCTTGCACTGCCAATTCTTCGCAACGAGTGGAACGAGAACTTGAGTTTTGAAGATGCTATTAAGCTATTGGAGAAGTGCATGCGCGTGCTTCTGTATCGTGACAGATCTCCAGTCAATAAGCTTCAGGTTCTAGTTTTATCTGTGTTATTTTTTATGGTTTTCTTCACTTCTCAATGTTTGCATATGGCAGCATTCTATGAGGTTAGGATGTGATAATATCATATCAGTTTTTGGCATTTTCTTTCTCTTCCTCATATAATTGTGTGATTTTGATGAACTGATTCACACTTATGCATTCTTCTTTTGTTAAAGAAAGGATGTCCTATCTGGGACTGAGGGAGAGTTACAGTGTATTCTTTTGTGGATTACCTAGTTGCACAACCAGCCTCCACATATAACTCTGGCTCCTTTTGGATCCACCATTGCCAATGTGGTTCATCCCTCTCTACAGTTTTACTTAAGCAGGTCCAACCCACCTGCCAACCCACCTGTGACGCATGATTATTATGTGGTTGTACAATGATTAATCATAGATGACCTGTATTGGTGTGTATCTTAAAAATTCTGAGGAGATGTTTCCAGACAAATTTGAAGTCTGCATCATGATGGAGATTAAGGAGGACGAATATCGAGTTGTTTCAGGCTCTTTGTCCCCCTATCATTCTTCCCTGTATGCTACTTTTTGGATAATTAGTAACCCGAGATGCTAAGTAACAATTGGAACCCAGGAGATGTCATACTGTTCTTTGGCCATTTTAAAGGATCTTAGCCTTTTATCTTGACTTTTGAGAACTGGTAGCGCTTGAATTTGTGGTTAATTTAAGGTCGTCTTTTTTCTTGCTTCGGAGCAGTTCTTCATGTTTACTGAGCTAGACAATTTATGTGATGAACCAATGAAGTGTACTGAGGACTGAGCATGAAGAGAAGAAGAAGAGGGGGTGGACAAGTCGGTTTCATTTTCCTGGAGCTGACAAGTTGATTTCTAAATTTTGGCAAATGCTAATTACAATGATTAGAGAAATTAAATCATAATTAAGAAGGTGGGGGAAGGTTCTCATTGGCCACGTTTTTAATTACAAGTTGCTTCGGAGCAGTTCTTCATATTTACTGATTTACACGATCCATGTGATAAACTAATAAAGTGCACTGAGGACTGAGCGTGAAGAGAAGAAGAAGAGGGCGTAGACAAGTTGGTTTCATTGTCCTGGAGCTGACAAGTTGCTTTCTAAATTTTGACAAATACTAATTACAATGATTAGAGAAATTAAATCATAATTAAGAAGGTGGAGAAGGTTCTCATGGATTATGTTTCTTATAGACAGCAATTGATCTCTAGTGCATGACTTCATTTCGCACTCTTTTGTTGCAATTATCTCACGTGTTCTTCTTTTTGTTCCCACTTATATGTAGTTCTTTCTACAGGCATTCGACGTTTTTCTTTGAAATATTGCCATTAGCTTTATTTCGAACTATCAAAATGACACAGCGCTTGACTTGCAGATTGTAAAAATCACAGAAGAAGGAGCAACATATTTTCCACCCTACTCTTTGAAAACCTTCTGGGGCTTTGAATCATATGAAAACCCCACTGTTGGTGAAGAAGGTTCGTGGTGAACTTTGTTCTGCATGTTCTTATGTTTGTTTAGGTTCTGATCTCGTCATGTTAATCATGTGATGCAACACTTAGAAAATGTGTCTTCAGATGTTTCAGAGAGGCTTCTTTGGTAAAGAAGCCGTTGGCGCCTTTTCCGTCTTCACTGTCAATTGCCCTTTTACAGATTTTTATTTCTGTTCTTAGGGATACATCATCTGACCTTTACATGGTCTTTTTGGGGCTAATTTTGTGGATGGGCTAATGTAGTTGGGGTAGCTTTTGGTTTAACCAGGACTTGTGCTAGGTGAGAGAAATGGAGACATAGTTTGTGCAGAAAATCAGTAAAAGTGCGAAAGGTACAGTAATCTTTATCATGGGGGGGAAAAGAGAAAGTTGGGGCTGTGAATTTCGTTAAGAACATCTTCCACTTAATTGTATCAGAGTAAGGTTGTGATCCCTGGGACATGGGCCTACCATGCTACTGCTGCGCCACTCTCATTTGTTAACATAATATTGGAAAAACATCTTTCATAACTCTTTACCAAGTTGTCTGACGTATGACCTTACTCTTACCACAATTATTGGATCGTGCAGGACATCATTTGAAGATGACCAACTAGAATAAAGTTGGATGACCTCGATCTCGATCCCCTGCGCTTTGCAGGATAGCCTGCGTCATAAGTGCCGTTGTATTTCCTTGTCGCGTTTCCTCTTCACCTGTGTACTTTAGCAATCTCTGGCTATGCCCCCATCCCTCTTGAATGTGCGCCGAGGGGATATCGTGGCTATTGCCCCCCATCCCTCGAGTGTGCCCTCATTCAGCTGCCTAATGGGCGGGGAGGGGATATCACTCGACATTGCTGGGATTGCTTTTCTGTCAACTTTATAGCATGGAGCTGTGACTAATATTTGGAACTTTGTGTTGATTTTCTTGTGTTTCGGCCTTGCCTATGTATTTCAGCGTTTTCTCACATTCAGGCAGGTTTCAGATTGCTTTTCTGTTTCGCTTCGCGTATGGTATATTGCAGCTTAGCCCTAAGGGCGCATTTGGTAACATTTCCCTTTTTTATTGTTTTTTTTTTTGTTCTTCGGAGCAGAAATCTATTGGTGTAGTTTTTGTTTTTGGAAATAAATTTGTTTTTGAGAATAGATTTGAAATAAAAATAAGAAAAAAATTGTTTTTCTATTCCAGGAATAATTCGAATCAAGTTCAATTTTTCTTTTTACTTTTTACTTTTTTTCTTTTTTTTTCCTCTCTTTTTTCTCTATTTAACATCGACAATGGTCAATGACTGGCCAAACATTGACGATGCTAAGCCTCACCTATTGGCGTCTACAAGTGAGGCTCAGATGAGGCTCCCTGAGGCTAGCGACCTCCCCAGCTCTCGTCTGGCTGGTCATCAACCTTCCATGGCTGAGGCCAACGTGATCGGCAAGAGGAAATGAAAGAGAGAGAGAGAGAGCTTTAAGTCACAAAAATATTTGGAGTTGTACTAAACACATTTCTATTCTAAGAGTAGTAGAAGTTTTGTTTAGTTATCAAACATGTTTTACTCAGAAACTTGTCCAGAAAATAAAAATAGAAAAATTTATGAACAAAAATTGTTCTCATAAAAGAAACATTATCACATGCACCCTAAAATGCTTGTTGCATTCCCACTCCCCCTATGTATTTCGGCGTTCTCTCACATCCAAGCAGGTTAAAAAAAACACTGTTTTTCTGTTAGCGGCTATAGAGTGGAGCGTGACACAATATTGGCAATTTTATGTCAAAAACTTCGATTTTCTTCTTGTGTTTCTGCTTCGCCCATGTATTTCAGCGTTCTCTCACGTCCAAGCAGGTTCGGATTGCTTTTCTGTCCACATTTACAGAATGGAGCGTGACATAACATCTGGAACTTTTACGTCAAAAACTTTGATTTTTTGGGACAACTTTCGAGATTGATAAGAGAAGAACATGGCATAACCATGGTTCGAGATGATCTCATGAAACTGAAAAGCCAATACTAGAACACCAAGTGTGCACTTTTGTGTTGCCTTACTCAGATGCTAAAACATCGACCTATACCAAACTCTTAAAACTAATTGCAGAAACCACGGTCGCCTCTCCAGGTGGATTGTGTCTACAGTTGATTGATCGTGTGTCTGGAGCTGATTGATTGGACCAAGAATGCCTTTTGATCGATATAAATGTTTAGAATCGTACCTTGCTTGAGACGACATCCAACTACTCATACAAAAAATAACATCCTTAGTTTGAGTGATCTAACAAGTCATCCAAGTATAGTACTTGCCCAAACTTAATTGTCGCGACCTATCCCTCGGAAAAAGGAAATAGGTTTAGGGGTATTATCTAAAAGATGGATCTATGGCCCATGATCAAGCATGGGCTCTCTTAAGCCCATTCTTTGCGCGACATTAGAGGGTTTATAAGATTCTTTTAATGAAGAGTTGCCACTAACCTATTGGGGTTGGCTAGAAAACAAGTGAGGTATGAAAGTATACCTTACTTTCTATGCAATCAGAGAATTTAGGTTCGGAAACTTGATTACACTAATTAACCAATTAGTATCTTTCGATACCTAATATTGTTCATTTTTTAAAAAGGATGCTTTTGTTAGGTGGTCTGGATTGATTTTATACCTATCCACTAACATGTGAGGTGATCGACGAGTGCATAATCATTAACGTAACAATTAGCAACCAAGGAAGCATTAAATACATTTCATGAGATAGCAAAGATTTAACTCTAAAAAAAAGATAAATGCCAATCCCAACTAGACTAAAGGAGAGCCAAAATTAACATACCAACATTGCGCAATCAAGGATATTTGTCTTTAAGGACAATTAAAACCTTAAGATAGAGCCCTAATGACTTGGTCAACCTTAAGTAGGATTCTAAATTAAAAGACTTCCATTTTTCAGGAGAAAATAACCCAAAAGATTAATTTTAACCTTTTTGTAGATTTTTTTTATTTTTTATTTTTTGAATTCTTTGGATTTTCGAATTTTCCAAAACATTCTAGATTTTTTAATCTTTATGAATTTTTTTGTTATCTTTCTAATTACCATTTTTGGAAATTTTTTGAGAAATTTTCTTAATTTTTTAAATATTTTTGGATTTTTTTTTAAAAATCGAATGTCTTAAAAATGGGTTTTTGAATGTTTCTACTTGTGGTATAATTTGTTGGGATTTTGGATCGTTGATTCTACCCTATTCAACCATTTTTCTATGGTTATTAAATGTTGATTTGTATAATTGTTTTGTTCAATTACCTTATGAGTATAAATATACTAATTTGGGATTTTTCGTGATTAAAATATTAGTTTGAACTAAATTTATCACATGTATATCAATTTAAAGTTTTTCAGGTATTAACCCTTTTATCTTTCATAGCATTTATTTATTTATTATATCTTTCTTTCACTCTTTTATTTTCCTCCTTCTGTCCATCTTCTGCTCGTGCTAATCAAACGCGCGCGAACTCTAAACGTAGATCCCCAGAATATCTCTACCTGGTCGGAGATCAACACAAACTTTCGGCCGAGAACCAATTATGCTCTGCCGTTGACCATCCCTAACCATCGCCAGACCATCACTAGACCATCACCTTCGGTCGCTAGCAGATCAAGGCTCACGATTACAGCATTGCAAAGATACGCAGAGCATGGACAAGGGAAGAGAGACGCCACAGAGAGATGGAAACATGCGTGGACATCACCAGATATCGTTAGCCCATTTTCTCGTCAGTCACCACCATCGACCGCCACAGGAGCACACAGAATCATAGAACAGAGAAACAGAGGCTACGTAGGTTCAGCAATGTGCTCGGCAACTGCGAGATTACATCGGAAATCATATCTCGTAGCTAATAAAACGATTAATAAAATTAAAGATAAATCAAAACATCTTCAGATTGAACAATTCCAGGAAGTAATTCATATCAAAGAGGCATTTCATCAAACAGGTTCTATGCATTTGACTCAAAGGTGAAACGACAGACCAACGAACTTGGATTTGATCCTAATCTCATACTAAGGGTGTGTTTGTTTCATGGAAAACGTAATTTTTTTGGAAAATATTTTCTGGAGAACCATTTTCTTTTCCTTTGTTTGGTGATACGTGACTGAAAGTATTTTCTGGTGTTTGGATCGCATTTGAAAAATGATTGAATGACATTTGACCTAACAATTGATAATAATGTGCCTCTTATTTCCAAATTAATTTGTTGAGTCCATCACCTTTTTTAACTTTATAATTTTTTTTATAAAATATTGAAATTATAATTATTTTTCATATTTCAATTTTTTTTTTTTTTTTTCTTCCTTCCTTAGCCGGCGGCCGGCGGGGTGACAGACGGCGACAGGCCGAGCAAGGCTCGAGCTCGCTTGTAGGTTGCCAATGATCGGCGAGGCTCGAGCCTCGCCGGATCTGGCGAGACTCAAGCTTGCCGGCCGGGCGGGGCCTAGGCCTCGCCCGATTGACAAGATTGAGCCCCGCCCGACGCGTCGGTGAGACTCGAGCTTGCGGGCGTTAGGCAAGGCCTCGGCCTCGCCCGATTGGCGAGATCAAGCCTCGCCCGACGCCGCGAGCTCGAGGTTCTACCTCACTCACCGACGGGCGAGCTCGAGCTCGCCGGTGTCGAGCGGGGCCTCAACCTCGCTAGATCGGCGAGATCGAGCCTCGCCGACGCCGGCGAGATCGAGCCCTGCCCGACGCCAGCGAGGTTGATCTCGCCGTGGCCGATCGGCGCCGGCCGGCCGAAGAAGAAGAAAAAAGAAAAGAGAAAAAGGAAAAATAATTATTAAAAATTAAAAATTATATTTTAAAAATAAATAAAAAATTATATTAAAAAATTAAAAATTCGATTTTTTTGAAAAGAATTATAAAAATTTAAAAATATATTTTTATAAGAATAATTGTTTGTAAACCAAGCATCAAATCCAAGCTTTGGTAGATTTGGAAAACGTTTTCTGGTCCTTTCAAAGGGGAAATCATTTTCCTGAATTTAAGCTTTGTTAGGAAAACGTTTTCCGTTGACTCATTTTCCTGAGTGAACCAAACGCTGGAAAATGAGGAAAATGTTTTCTCCGAAAATGTATTCAGCGAAATAAACACACCCTAAATTAATTTAGGATGTTTGCAATCAGCAAAATAACAGGAAGAAATTATTGCGGCCCTAACTTCCTCAGAATAGACCAGAATAGAGCATTTGGTGTTATCTTGCTAATGAAGCCAATCGGTGTTGCCATTGAAGATCGAATTGGAGAAGGAAGCTTCTGCATATTTTGACGACCAAAATCAGGGCCGGCGGAGGAGCTTCAAGCGAGATCTAGCCACTTCAATCTCTCAGCCACAGAATAGAGATGAACAGAGCATGGCGGTCGCAGCTGCGAAAGAGAGTGGAAGTCACCGCCGAGGGTGACCAAGATGAGTGGAAACTTTTGAAACACTTCTCTACAGAGAGGATTTTTTGGGTTCGCTCCCTCAGTGTGGGTCGTGTATTCTGAATAATGGTTTCCCCGAGCCGAGTGAACCCCGCTTATGAGGAAGTGTGCGAGGTTGTTATCAGAGAGAAGTTTGAGAGAGAAATTTCGTCATGATGTGGTCTCTGCGTGCGCACTGTTGAAGAGAGCACCGCCACTCTCTCTTTGGATTTCTCCAGATCTCTCTCTCTCTTTACTCCTCCAGATTTCTCTCTCTCTCCAGACAATTCCTCAGCCACAATTGTTGACAAATGGGTCAACAACTTGCAATAAAATAATAGGAAGAAGATGGTGTGGGAAGTCGGTGGATGTGCCGACTTTGTCCCCTATAAATAGGACTCTTGCCCCTTGAGTGTGATGTGTGTGTAGTGGTGTGGTGTGTGGGTGTGTGTAGGGGTCTTGTGTAGTGTAAGTGTAGGGTGATAGGAAGTGAGTGGGTGTGTGCAGAGTTGTGTTCGTGTGTGATTTGTGAAGTGAGTGGGTAACCAAGTACAATGAGTAGTTGTGAGAGTGTGATGGTATAGAGAGTTTGTAATATTGTTTAATAAGAATAATTATTATTTTACTTGTACATCCACTTGCTTCTCAACAAGTGGTATCAAAGCAGGTCGTCAGAGACCGTGCGAAGACAGTGGTCGGGGACCATTGTAAGTGAGTAGGCGGTCAGGGATCGTCGAGCCAAGGAGAGAAGAAGCGAAGGACATCGGAGTTACGCCGAGTGCACAATGGGGATTGTGAAGTTGGTTGGTCCTGGACCCGGCTTACTTGGTATAGTGCAGGGCATTATACTCAAGACACGATGGCGAATTTCTCAAGTTCGGTGAATGGCATGGAGAAGCTCAACAACTTCAATTATAATAATTGGAGTACCCGCATGCAATATTACTTACTAGGTCAAAATTTGTGGGATATTGTTGGCGGGAGTAACACCACATCACCCATGAATGATAGCGAATTAAGAAAATGGAGCATAAAATCAGGTAAGGCTCTTTACGTTCTTGCCGTGACTGTTGATGATGAATTATTGCAACACATAAAGAGTGCGGAGACCCCGAAAGAGGCTTGGGATAACTTGGTGACGCTGTTTGCGAGGACAAACGATGCCAAGTTACAATCCCTGGAGAATGAGCTCCTCTCAGTCTCGCAACAAAGTATGACAGTAAGTCAATACTTTTCTAAAGTTAAATCTATTTGCGAAGAAATTTCAAAATTAGATCCTAAGAATGCCATCTCTGAGACAAGAATGAGAAGAATAATAATTCGTGGGTTAAGGCCGGAATATAATGGTATTGTTACGGCTACCTGTGGATGGGCAAATGAGCCAACTCTAACAGAGTTGGAAAATATATTGGCCAATCAAGAGGCCTTAGATAAACAAATCCCTAAGGTCACAATTAAAGATGATGAAAGTGCCCTCTTCAGTAATAAAAGAGGGTTCAAGGGCCAGAATAGAAATAGAGCAGATGCGAGCGATGGCAAACCATGGAAAAATCATGGAGATTGGCAGAGGCAACCAGAAGAGAAGGGTTATTAGCCAGGGGGAGCTCGTCAAGATTACGATGACGACGACGACAAAGATAAGAGCAACAAAAGGCATAGCAAACGGTGTTACATTTGTGGTAAGGTAGGACATATTGCTAGATTCTGCTGGTATAGGCGGGAAGAAGGAAATGTTGTCACTTCCTACAAGAAGGAGATTGAAAGCGAAGAAGAATAGGACTTTCAAGCGCCTATTGTAGTGAAGGAACGAGAAGAGCTTGCAACCTTTTGTATAATTGAGTTGGATAATTCGATAGGTTCTATCATGACCCCGAATAAGAGCAAGCCAAGGAAGAACTTGAAGAAGTGACTAACAATGGCAACAAGCGGTCGTGAAAGAAACTGCAAGAGATGCAGGAGATGATAAAGAAGCTAAAAGTTGAGAATGCAAAAATGGAGAATATGTTGAAGAAAAGGGATGAGATAATAAGGTAGAAGGATCGAGAGCTCAAGGCAAAAGAAAGGGAGCTAGAGAACTTTCGATGTGAGTTCAAGAAGCTGCAGAAGCTTCAGGACCTCAAGCCCACTATGATGTTCCGAATCAATCACATCGGAAGAGACAACAAACAAATGAAGGAGAAAAAGAAAGTTTTCTTTAAGAAAAGGAGGCCATCTACACCCTACATCCCGTGGTGTAAGGATCGGTGGAATAAGATCAAGGGGAAGAAATTTTATGAGGAAAAGGATCAAGAGGTCTACATTAAAGTGCTTCGGATGGGATTGGATCGATTGAAGCACGAAATGAAAGTCACAAATGAGAGGCTTGATCGAATGAGTTCCAATCTCAAAATTCTTAGAGGAGATATGTTGAATACGAAGACAAGTTGAGTGAGAAGAAGGGAAATGAGACTAAAGCACAAGTCGAATTGACACCGCAGAAACCCAAGCTTCAAAAAGTCCGATGGAAAGTCGCAGCAAGAGAAGCAACTGAAGATGGAGCCATAGAGCCATCCTCATTTGAGGAAGCTTCGCAATATGCTGAATGGAGGAAGATAGTTGAAGAGTCCAAAAATAATATCCGCAGGGCTACTATATCTAAATTGAGAGAGTAGTCGGTGAGGGGGAGTGTTGAAGAGAGCACCACTACTCTCTCTCTGGATTTCTCTTAGATCTCTCTCTCTTTACTCCTCCAGATTTCTCTCTCTCTCTCCAGACAATTCCTCAGCCGCAATTGTTGACAAATGGGTCAACAACTTGCAATAAAATAATAGGAAGAAGATGGTGTGGGAAGTCGGTGGATGTGCTGACTTTGTCCCCTATAAATAGGGCTCTTGCCCCTTGAGTGTGATGTGTGTGTAGTGGTGTGGTGTGCATACGTGAGGTGTGTGGGTGTGTGTAGGGGTCTTGTGTAGTGTAAGTGTAGGGTGATAGGAAGTGAGTGGGTGTGTGCAAAGTTGTGTTCGTGTGTGATTTGTGAAGTGAGTGGGTGAGCAAGTACAATGAGTGGTTGTGAGAGTGTGATGGTATAAAGAGTTTGTAATATTGTTTAATAAAAATAATTATTATTTTACTTGTACATCCACTTGCTTCTCAACACGCACCCTCCTCGCTGAATTGCCTTGCTTGGCCTTCTTCCTCGCGCGCTCGTCTCACTTCGTTCGAATTTCCATGAGGCCCGAGAGAGGAAGAAAGAGAAATGGCCGGGTCTATGGGCTTCGACTCTGGGCCTCCCTCAATTCTATCCCTTGGGCATCGCTTATGAGCTTCAGTGGTTTGGACTTCAGGTTTCGAATCTGGCTCTATGGGCTTTGATGCTTCTGCATTTTTATGGGCTTAAGTGATAGGCGAACTGGGCTTGTCAATGGCCCACGCACAAAAAAAATAAATTAAAAACAGAAAAGGTTCGACGGAGTTTCAGAACCCTAGAATTTGGCTTGCGCAGCGGGCAACCCCTGCTATTTACATAGACCAGAGAATAACTTCATCGGTCTCTCTCTCGCAGAGCACTGGTTCTTCTTCGCTCCCATCGTCGTTTCCCAGATCAAAACAGTTTACGCCTCAGGATGGCAGCGTTGACAATGGAGACGAGGGAACCGCTTTCGGAGCTGAAAGCGCAGCGGGATGCCTGGTTTCCTCGCTTCTGTGATGCTTTCAAGCCTTGCGAATTGGAGGAAGGAGCCCGGGCCTTAATCAAAGAATTGATCGAAGAACCAATCCGATACCTGGAATCGGTGGAGGAACGACGCCGAGAAGAAGCTCTTGTTAGGCGGTCGTTGTCCTCCTTCAGCGACTATCGTTCGCCAGATCTAAACATGTTAAGCCGCAGGATGCATGGGAAGGTTTCGACGGATGCGGAACAAGTCCCAGAAAAAACTCCTGTACGACTTTCCTCCGGCTCCACGCGCCTTTGTTCGCCAGATCGCGACATGTTGGGCTCTGAAAGAACTCTGTAAGCATCCTTCTTTCTTGTTCGCCCATTCTCGTGGAAAAATACGCGTGCTCGCGACAGTGCGCCTATGCATCTAGGGTTTCGGCTCCCGATTTCGGATGATGCGTGCATTTCATATGAAAGTGATTGCGATTCGTCTCTTCTTTTTCATAGGGGGTACCCCAGGGTGTATGGCAAGGATTTGAAGGATTATGTGGAACAAGTCCCAGACTCCCCATCTGGCGACTCTGAAAGAACTCTGTAAGCAATCTTTTCTTTTGTTCGCTCACTCTCACGGACAGATACACATGCTCGGGACAGTGCGCTTATGCATCTTGGGTTTCAGCTCGCGATGTCGGATGACGTGTGTTTTCATATGAAATTGATTGCGATTCGTTTGGATGGCTCGCGTGATTTAGGTATCCGTATGTGACAGGCACGTCTGTGCTGGCGGTCAAGTTCAGGGATGGGATTCTGATGGCTGCTGACATGGGAGGTTAGCTTCTTTGCTTCATCGGTTTTCGATTCCCTGATGCTGGTGCACTTTGATTTGAACAATTTGTTGCTTTCTCTTGGGAGGAATTTTGTCTCTTTTGTCTGTGTTAGGGAATTAGATATCTGTCAAGGCCATAGAATGATGATTGAGAGGTTTAAGTTGAAATTTAATGGGTTTAAGATGCTCAAATTCTCTTGCTTCTTGATAATGATTGAGGAATTCAGATCATCTTCTTGGTCGACCAAATATCTTTGAAGAAATGCAGGAATATCCAGAAGAAGATTCCGAGGAAACTCATAGTAACAATAGGATTGGTTACTGTGTATGCTGGGAATTTAGGATATATGAAGTTCTCCAATGGCATCGTCTTAGGATTGGAATTGTTGGATCTTAGAGGTGATCTTTTTCTTTTTTGGTTAAACAATCCAAAGCGAGTGGAAAAGGCTGTTGGTCAATTTTCAATGTTTGTAGAAATTACAATTTATGTTGAAAGAGTGCTACCGAGTGTCGCCCTTTGTTTTTTAAAGGGCAGACTGGTTTGCAATGCATTGAGATGGTCTTCTTGTCCTTTTTTTAGATTGGAGTATTCCATAGACTTGTATCAGTGTTCCATTAACTATGGTTGGTTTTTACTTATGCAGACAGGTGCTGATTCACCTCTCTTTTAAATGACACAATTGTATTTCTGAACATATGTTGTTAACTTCTGAAATTTTGATTTGAGGAAAATTTCAGGTCTATGTATTCCATACTGAAATATGAGAATTTTTTTTTTTTTTTTTTAATTTGAATACAAACAGCTCAATGCTTCTGCTTTTCAAACAAAAACTTTTCTGGCGGTACCTGCCTGTTGTCATGTATCAAGGAAGATCAGAAAAGGTGTTTACAGCTTCACTGCACCTTTTGTTCTGGCATGCTATATATCTGCTCATTATGAACATTACTCTTGACTAGCCATGCTAGAAGGAAACTTTCTACTGCTTCTGTATTTTCTTCCATTTCGCTATTTCTGCCTATTAAGGTTGTCAGTACTTAGTAGCTTTCGAAGTTCTTTAACTTTAGATGGTATAGTCATCACAGGACTGGGTTCCAATTGTTGGTTGCTTACATGTTCTGATAACATGGTGATTGAGTCCTACATTCTCCTTAATTGTGAGTATGTTAGTTTCCGGCTTATCTCTGTGTTCTGATAGTGAGAAATATTTCGCAGGTTCTTATGGATCCACCTTGAGATACAAAACTATTGAGCGAATAAAGCCTATTGGAAAACATTCTCTCTTGGGTGCGAGTGGAGAGATAAGTGATTTTCAGGAGATATTGTGTTACCTTGATGAACTCATGTACGTATCAATTGATTAAGATTACAAGCAGCAGTTTCTTTTTAATCGCCAAATAGTTGTTACGTTGCTTCTCTAACTTTGAGGCTGCTTCTGACAAAGACTGTTGATTTTGGGGTCTGTTGTTGCAGTCTTTACGACAATATGTGGGATGATGGGAATTCCTTGGGGCCCAAAGAGGTGCATAATTATCTGACTCGGGTTATGTATGATAGGCGGAACAAGTTCAACCCATTGTGGAACTCACTAGTTCTAGGTGGAGTTAAGAATGGACAAAAATATCTTGGCATGGTAGGTCTTGACCCTTGGTGAGATTCGTTGGACTTTTCAGAATGTTGTTGAATTCTCATTCAATTGGCCTGCAATCTTATCCAGGATAGCATGATAGGCGTGAGTTTTGAAGAAAACCATGTGGCTACTGGGTTTGGCAATCACCTTGCACGGCCAATACTTCACGACGAGTGGAATGAGAACTTGAGTTTTGAAGATGCTGTTAAGCTATTGGAGAAGTGCATGCGTGTGCTTCTGTATCGTGATAGATCTGCAGTCAATAAGATTCAGGTTCTAGTTTTATCTGTGTTATTGTTTATGGTTTTCGTTACTTCTCAATGCTTGCATATGGCAGCATAGTATAAGGTCAGGATGTGATAATATAATATCAGTTGTTGGCATTTTCTTCCTCTTACTCATATAATTGTGTGATTTTGATGAACTGATGCACACTTATGCATCCTCCTTTTGTTAAGGGAAGGATTTCTTATCTGGGACTGAGGGAGAATTACAGTGTATTATCCTGTGGATTACCTAGTTGCACAACCAGCCTCCACATATAACTCTGGCCCCTCTTGGATCCACCATTGCCCAGTTCATCCCTCTCTACAATTTTACTTAAGCAGGTCCAACCCACCTGTGATGCATGATTATAACCTGGTTGTACAATGATTAGTCATGGATGACCTGTATTGGTTGTTATCTTAAAAATTCTGAGGAGATGTTTCCAGACAGATTTGAAGTCTGCATCGTGATGAAGCTTAATGAGGATGAATGTCAAGTTGTTTCAAGCTCTTTGTCCCCCAAATCTTCTTCCCTGTATGCTACTTTTTGGATAATTAGGAATCCCCATAGACTAAGTCACAATTGGAACCCAGGAGATGTCATACTGTTCTTTGGCCATTTTAAAGGATCTTAGCCTTTTATCTTGACTTTTGAGAACTGGTACCGCTTAAATTTGTGGTTTATTTTAAGGTCGTCTTTTTCTTGCTTCGGAGCAGTTCTTCATATTTACTGAGCTAGACGATTTATGTGATAAACCAATGAAGTGTACTGAGGACTGAGCATGGAGAGAAGAAGATGAGGGGATGGACAAGTCGGTTTCATTTTCCTGGAGCTGACAAGTTGATTTCTAAATTTTGACAAATGCTAATTACAATGATTAGAGAAATTAAATCATAATTAAGAAGGTGGGAAGGTTCTCATTAGCCATGTTTTTAATTACAAGTTGCTTCGAGCAGTTCTTCATATTTACTGAGCTAGACGATCCATGTGATAAACTAATAAAGTGCACTGAGAACTGAGCATGAAGAGAAGAAGAAGAGGGGTGGACAAGTCGGTTTCATTTTCCCCAAGCTGACAAGTTGCTTTCTAAATTTTGACAAATGCTAATTACAATGATTAGAGAAATTAAATCATAATTAAGAAGGTGGAGAAGGTTCTCATGGATCATGTTTCTTATAGACAGCAATTGATCTCTGGTGCATGACTTCATATCGCACTCTTTTGTTGCAATTATCTCACATGTTCTTCTTTTTGTTCCCACACATTTTACTTATATGTAGTTCTTTCTACAGGCATTCGACGTTTTTCTTTGAAATATTGCCATTAGCTTTATTTCGAACTATCAAAATGACACGGCGCTTGACTTGCAGATTGTAAAAATCACAGAAGAGGGAGCAACAAATTTTCCACCCTACTCTTTGAAAACCTTCTGGGGCTTTGAATCATATAAAAACCCCACTGTTGGTGAAGAAGGTTTGTGGTGAACTTTGTTCTGCATATTCTTATATTTGTTTAGATTCTGATCTTGTCATGTTAATCATGTGATGATCTGCTTGTTTTTATGTTTGTTGAGACCCTGATGTCATGATAATCATGGGATGTAACACTTGGAAAATGTATTTTTAGATGTTTCGGAGAGGCTTCTATGAGTAGACAAGCTGTTATTGCTTTTTTTTTTTGTCTTCACTGTCAATTGCTCTTTACAGATTTGTACTTCAGTGCTTATGGTTGCATCATCTGACCTTTTCATGGTCTTTTTGGGGATAATTTTGCAAAGGGGCTAGTGTAGTTGGGGTAGCTTTTGGTTGGAGCAGAACTTGAGCTAGGTGAGAGAAATGGAGACGTAGCTTGTGCAAAAAATGAGTCACAGTGAGAAAGGTACAGTCATCTTTATTACTGGGAAAAAAGAAAAGAAAATGAGTCGGGGTTGTCAATTTCATTAAGACCATCTTCTATGCAATTGAATTGAGCAGGCAGCCATGGTTCTGAGCTTGCTGATTTAAATCTCTCTCTCTCTCTCTCTCTCTCTCTCTCTCTCTCTCTATATATATATATATAGCGCACAAATATGTAAATAGGGGATGGAAGGAAAGAAAGGATGAATTATTTTCTGCCTGGGTAATTGATTATTTTAGAAGATGGTGAAGCTTGGTTTTGAATGTTGATCTGTCTCTGTAGTTATCTCTCTCTCTCTCTCTCTCTCTCTCTCTTGCTCACTGGCGTGCGATCATATTATGCACTTTATGTTTGATACTTGTGTTTTTCTTCTTCTTCTCTCACCATCGTTCGTCCGATCAAGACATGATGCCATTGATGGATTCGAAACAGGTCCCAGACACCTTGTCTTGCTTGGGGGCTCCGAAACAAACTCTGTAAGCAACCTTCTTTTTGTTCACCTATTCTCATTGACATATACGCATGCTTGTGACAGAGTGCTTATGCATCTAGGGTTTCGTCTCCCAATGTCAGATGATGTGTGTTCTCATATGAAATTGATTGCGATATGTCTCTTCATTTGAATGGCTCACGTGATGTAGGTATCAGTATGGGACAAGCACGTTTGTTGTGGCTGTCAAGTATAGGGAAGGGATTCTGATGGCTGCTGAGATGCAAGGTTAGCTTCGTTGCTCGAACAGTTTTGCGATTCTCTGATGCTTGTGCACTTTGATTTGAACAATTTGTTCGCTTGGGAGAAATTTCGGCTCTTTTGTTTGTGTTAGGGAATTAGGTATCTATCAAGGCCATAGACTGATGATTGAGAGGTTTGAGTCAAGTTTTAATGAGTTTAAGATGCTTAATTTTTGTTGCTTCTTGATATGATTGAGGAGTTCAGAGTAATTTCCTGGTTGACCAAATATCTTGGAAGAAATGCAGGAAAATCCAGAAGATTTCTTGGAAACTCAGAGTAACAATTGGATTGGTTATCGTGTATGCTTGGAATTTAGGAATATATGAAGTTCTCTAATGGCATTGGCATTGTCTTAGGATTGGAATTTTGGATTTTAGATTTGATCTTTTTTTGGTTAAACTATCTAAAATTAGTGGAAATTTTCAATGTTTGTGAAAATTACAGGGGATAAGTGTACTAAAAGTCTTAATAGTGCAATTGAGTTTCAAAACTTTAAAAAATGCTATTAAGTCATAAAACTTGTCAAACTGGTATAATAAAGTCCTTCCGTTAACTTCATCCAAACTAGGTAATAGAAAATGCTGACGTGGCTTTTTTTATTATTTGTTTTGTCTTATGTGGCATTCACGTGACTAACACAAGAAATATTAGGCTAAAACGACGTCGTCCAAATGTGATTTTTAATGCAATTTTTCTTTAAAATTATATTTAAAATAAACAAACTTATAATAAAAAAAAACTAAGGAAAAAAATAAATGGGAAAACTCAGGTGAGGACTATCTTTGTCCCACCATCTCTAGGAAGGGTTGGCGATGGTGGGGAAACTGTTGGCGGGGGTCGCTGGGCCTCGGCTAGGAGTCGGCAACCCTTGTCGACCGCATGTGAGGTTCGCGATACTCCCCCAAATTGGGCGAGGGTCATAGCCCTTACTCAAATCAGGCAATGTCATCGGCCTTCACTTAGGTTTGGCTGAAAGCCGCCACTGGTGGCTAACCCCACCACAGGTAACGTTTCTCCTTTATTTATTTATTTATTTTATTTAGTTTTTTGTATTTTTTAAAGTTCTCTTATTTTTTTAATATAACTAAAATAAAATTTGTATTAAAAAAAAATTAGATGTGCACCAAAACTATGTCATTTAAGCAACATCAGCACCACATAGGATAGAGAAAATAATAAAAAAAGTCATGTTAAGATTTTCCATTAGCTAAATTGGTTGGAGTTAATGGAAGGACTTTATTGCATCAATTTGACGAGTTTTAGGACTCAATTGCGCTTTTGAAAGTTTTAGTTTTCAATTGCACTTTCGTGACAAGTTTTAGGATATTTAAGGCACTTATCCCAAATTACAATTAATGTTGAGAGAGTGTCGCTATGCGGTTTTCTAAGGGTAGACTGCTTTGCAATGCATTGAGATGGTCTTCTTGTCCTTACCGATGGAGATGATTCTGTCAGTATTCCATTGACTTGTATCAGTGTTATATTAACTATGGTTGGTCGTTACTTAAGCAGACAGGTGCTCATTTGCCTCTCTTTTATATGACACAATTGTATTTCTGAACACGTGTCATTAACTTTTGAAATTTTTATTTGAGGAAAATTTCAGCTCTCTGTATTCCATACTGAAATATGAGAATTTGGTATAATTTGAATACAACATTTCGATGCTTCTGCTTTTGAAATGAAAATGTTTTGCTGAATGTCATTTCTGGTGGTATCTGCCTGTTGTCACGTTTCAAGGAAAATCAGAAAATCTGTGTACAGCTTCACTGCACCTTTTCTTCTGGCACGCTATATGTCTGCTCATTATGGACGTTAGTCTTGACTAGCCATGCCAGAAGGAAACCTTCTATTGCTTCTGTATTTTCTTCTATTTCGCTATTTCTAACTAGTAAAGTTATCATAACTACATAACTTTCGAAGTCCTTCAACTTTAGATAGCATAGTGATCTCAGAACTGGTTCCCTTTGGTGTTTGCTTGCATGTTCTAGTAACATGGTTATTGAGTCCTCCATTCTCCTTAATTGTGACTATATCGGTGTTCTGCTCATCTCTATGCTCTGATAGTGACGAATTTATTACAGGATTTTATGAAATGCCTTATGCAAAACATTGTGTCCTGGGGGCGAGTGGAGAGATAAGTGATTTTCAGGAGATAATACAAGATCTTGAATGGTATATATCAATTGATCAAGATTACGAGCAGCAGTTCCTTTTTTGAGGCCACTTGACCAAGATTGTTGACTCTGGGGTCCATTGTTGCAGTCGTCATGGCATGTGGGATGATGGGAATTCCTTGGGGCCCAAAGAGATGCATAATTATCTGTCTCGGGTTATGTACGGTAGGCGGAACAAGTTCAACCCATTGCGGAACTCACTGGTGCTAGGTGGAGTTAAGAAAGGACAAAAACTCCTTGGGATGGTAGGTTTCGACCCTTATTATTTTTTTTTTTACTTTACAGAATGTTGTTGGATAATTCACTTGTCATGCAATCTTATACAGGTTAGCATGAGAGGTGCGCATTTCGAAGATAACCATGTGGCGACTGGATCTGGCAATCAACTTGCACAGCCAATTCTTCGTGACGAGTGGAATGAGAACTTGAGTTTTGAAGATGGTGTTAAGCTATTGGAGAAGTGCATACGTGTGCTTCTGTGTCGTGACTGTTCTGCAGTTAACAATATGCTTCAGGTTCTAGTCCTTTCTGTTCTAGTTTATGGTTGTCCTTATTTCTTAATGGTTTCACATAGCTGCATAGTAGAAGGCTGGGATGTGATTGTATTGTATCAGTTGTTGGTTCATTTCTTCTCTTGTATAACTGTGTGATTATGGTGAACTGATGCGTACTTATGCTTCCTCCTGTTGTTAAGGAAAGGCTGTCCTATCTGGGCCTTGGAGGAAAAATTAATAAGTACCCTTTTGTGGATTACGTAGTTGCACATCTGCCCCTGCATTAGAGAAACCTGTACTCTGACCTCTTGGATCCACCATTGCCAATATGGTCCACATCCTCTCTACATTTTCACCTAAGCAGTCCAACCCACCTGTGATGCATGATTATTACCTGGTTGTACAATGATTAGTCATGGATGAGTTGCATTGGTTTGTATCGTAAAAATTCTGAGAAGTTTCCAGAGATTTTTTAAGTCAGCATCTTGATGTAGATTAATGAGGATGAATGCCAATTTTTTTCCAGCTGTCCCCCAAATCTTCTTCCCAGTATATTACGTTTTGAACTTCATTACGGAAATCTAAGTCAAAATTGGAACCTGAGATATATCATACTGTTCTTTGGCTATTTTAAAGAATTTTAGCCTTTTATCTTGACATTTGAGAACTGCTAGAGCTTGAATTTGCAGTTTATTTGATGTCTTTCTTTTTTATGCTTCGGAGCAATTTCTCATATTTACTGAGCTACTACAAAATGCATGTTATAAACTAATGAAGTGTACTGAGGACTGAGCATGAAGGGAGATAATGAGGGGGTGGACAATTTGGTTTCCTAGGGCCTGTGGCTGACAAGTTGCTTGGTAAATTTTGAAAAACAGCAATTACAATGATTAGAGAAATTAAATCATAATTAAGATGGTGCAGAAGCTTCTCACTGGTCATGTTCCTAATGGACAGCAATTGGTCTCCTCTGGTGCACGACTTCATTTTGCACTCTTTTGTTGCAGTTGTCCCACATGCTCTTCTGTTCTCGTGCATTTGCTTATATGTAGTCCTGTCTATGGGCATTCACATTTTTATTTTCTATTTTTTTGTTTTACTGACCGTAGCTTGATTTTGAAACATTAATGACATGGCACACTTGACCTGCAGATTGCAAAAATCACTGAGGAAGGAGCAATAATTTTTCCACCCTACTCTTTAAACCTTCCGAGGCTTTGAAGCATAAAAGAACCCCACTATTGGTACAGAAGTTTTGTGGTGAACTTTGATCTGCATGTTCTTATGTTTCTTTAGACCCTGATCCTGCTATATGTTAATAATCTGATATGGCACTTAGAAAATGTGTTTTATATGTTTCGGAGAAGCTTCTTTGGTAGAGAAACTGTTGATTCTATTTTCATCCTGAATGTCAATTGCCCTTTATAAATTTGTACTTCAGTTATGGTTGCATCATCTGATCTTCTTGCGGTCTTTTTGGGGTTAATTTTGTGGATGGGCTACAGGCAGCCTTTAATTGGAGCAGAACTTGAACTAGGTGAAAGAAATTGAGACATAGTTGTTGAAAGAAATTGAGACATAGTTGTTGCAGAAAATTAGTCACAGTGCCAAATGTTCGGTCATCTTTATAAATGGGGAAAAAAGAAATGAATTGGGGCTGTCAATTTCATTCAGACCGTCTTCCACACAATTTAGCAGGCCGTTGAAGTTTTTTATCTTTTTGTTCTCTCTCTCTCTCTCTCTCTCTCTCTCTCTCTGCACACACACACAAATCGCACATGTATAGACTGACAGGGGTAGAAGGTAAGAAAGGGAAAATTATTTTCTGCTTTTTCTTGGGGTGGTTAATTAGTTAGAAGATGGTAGAGCTTCGTTTTGAAGGTTGATCTGTCTGCCTGGTTTCATCTGAGCTTATAGTTATCCATCTCTCGAGCATCGTATATGTTTCATACTTGCAAAGTACTTTCCCTTTGATTGGCTATAGATCTATACGTTTCTGCCTCGACTTAGTTTACCCATTGAAATTGCCGATTTCTGTGAATATGAAGTTTGGCCTAATTTGGAGCTGAAAAGTCCTTCGGCTCAATATTTAATCTTGGATGGTAGGCTAGCTTCTATTGTTAAAAGTTCCTAATGGAAGAGTCAGTGGCTCCTGTAAAATTCAAGCCAAACAATGTACTTTTGAGGGCGTTTGGGTGGACCCTTTTATGGTTTTAAACCATTCAATACATTTAGTCGGAATTTTCCATCAAAATATAATATATTACAATTTACGAAAAGATTTAGAATGAATTTCTTGTTCCAGATCCTTGTTGGAAGGGTGGACCTCGGAACCCCCTGGCTGGGTAATCTTCACAAGAGGGTGGATAACCCCAGGTTTTGGCCCTACCTCAATATCATAGAGTGACTTTAAATACCAATATATATGGTTTAAAGGCTTTCTGAGCATTTAGTGTAAAGAGGTGACATTTAACCCGAAGTGTATGAAAGCCAAATGCAAGAGGCAAATCAAAGCAGCTATATTCAGCTTTGGACTTCGTATGTTGTTACAATACTATGCGTCGCACTACACCACGCGTTCAAAACACTAAATTATTTGTACAGCGATACCCACGCACAAGCATTTTTCTAAGTTAAAAATTTATGCCGGGAGCATTCTTTTGGACACCATGCACGCTACTTTAACTCGTGTTCTTGTGGAAGTCTTATGGTTCATACGCTTCGGCTTTTTTCGACGTAAAATACTCGAGACGTTTCTAAGCGTTTGCATGTTGACCTAGATGCATATACATTTATCATTTTTGGAATTTAGTTTTAGATTTTGACGTGAAAACTAACATCGGTTTTAGTTTTTCTTAATTTAAAACGAACGAGCCTTAGACTGCAACTGTTGGACCTGGTTGCGTGAGAATTAATTGGAAGGCTGATGAAACAAGCGAGGAAGTGATTCACATTTAGAACGTAAAGAATAAGCATTGCATGCTTCTACAGGTCTTGTTGGTATGCGAGTCACTGAAATCTTTACGGTAGGCGAAGTTTGCATGATATCAGTATGATGGACCGGATGGTAGTTGGGTTATTTTAGACTTTAACACCAACTGTTTAGCTCTTTCTGCTTCGCACATATCTAGCAATTATTGAAGCACAATTATCTTCCAATGCGCTTATCTCTTTTTTCTCTGACCAAAAAACGGATTTTTTTTACGTTTCCGATGCTATCGAATGATTGGGACTTGGAAGTCAGATTCAAAATTGATTCTCGAGTGCGAGTTGCTTACCATTTTATTGTCGATTATTAACCAAAGCATCATCAACTATGATCAACAACTCTATGTCTACAATATTATAATGGATGCATGACGAAATGAAGACGTTATCGAGAATCGTCCCTCATCCAGAATCATCTGAAAAAATCAAACACAAAATGCAAAATCCATCTTCTCCGAGCACCAAGAGCCATAGCACTCAAGACGATGCAGCTTGAGTTCACACTCCTTTGACATTCTCGACGGTGAAGAATTTTTTTTTGAAGTATTTTTGCATAAAAAGTTTCAAGAACTCATCCTCATATTCTTGGATTTCCTTGTCCTTGCAAAACAGTCAAACTTGGGAGCATGTGGAGACCTAGGCCTCAGCGACCATCATAAGACTAGTTTGATATGCTTCCACATGTCCTTAATAAAACATGCGTCTATTTTGAGGAAAGATAAGGTCGTATTTTAACACACACCACTCTCGACCAACGGCTCAAGATCGGGGCTGACCATAGTTCATGTTACAAACGACATAAACAAGAAAGAAAAAACTACGAGATCCCACATGGGGGAGAAGACATAAAATAGAAGGCTAAGCTAAATGTGAACCGCCCTACTCTGGATGGACATCGACGATTTTGGGGGACACAGCTTCCTTACACGCCACGATGGTGCATATGACGTCCTCCTCGAATAGCTTAGTCACACCATTGATTGCCCCCTCTTCCTCGGACAACATCTTTGGAGGTCCTGGAAATGTCTCTTCTAGCAACGGGGGAAAAGGTTTCTGATTGCCCCCGTCGTCCTCGCTTCTGGCGATGCATCCACCTCGGTTTCCATACTCACTTCGGCCTCCTCGGGTACTTCGACCTCTTTGCCTTCCATGGCTTTCTTGGTTGCCACGGCCACCTCGCTCGTTACGGCCTCCTCACCTCTCGACGTATCCTAAGCCTCTTCTCTTCAAGCTTTTATGAACTTTGATGGGTTTTCACACACCCTGACCATGCGATCCAAGACCCTCTCCAGGGTTATACCCACTCGCCAACATGATTTTTCCTGCCGCTATGGCCAGCTTAGACAATTCAGGGGTTTTTATAAAAGAACCAGCGGGCACATGAATCATGGATACCAGCTCGAAGGTTTGAAAGCTGGATTCCTCGGTACCCTCAGGCTCCACATAGGGGATGGCCGTCTTGTGGTAGATCTTGAAATCAGATTCTCCATGCACCGTGATAAGCCTGTTGCCAACCACAAATTGCACCTTCTGATGAAGGCTGGAAGGAACATCACCCGCCATGTGGATCTATGGCCTCCCTAGCAGAAAGTTGAAGGCGCTCAGTATGTCTAACACTTGTAAAAGCACGGGGTCGATCAACAGCTCAAGTTCGATCTCTCCTATCACCTCCTTCTTCATCCCATCAAAAGCCCGCACGGTCGACTTGCTAGTGCGGATTCTCCCAAGATCAATGCCAAGGCAGTGGAGCGTAGCCAATGGACATATATTGAGTGCAGAACCATTATCGATCAACACTCTACAGACAAGAGTACTCTCATGCTTTACTGAGATGTGTAGTGCCTTAGTATGATTAGGACCATTGGGAGGAAGATCCTCATCAGTGAAGGAAATTTGATCTTTCAGTAGAATAGCCCCAACAAATTCTTCCAATTGGACTTCATTGATTATTTCTGGCACGTGTACCTTATCAAGGACCTTCAGCAAGATGTTCCTGTGCTTCTCGGAAGATTTGAACAACTCTAGGAGAGAGATTTGAGTCGGCAACTTCCGCAATTGGTCTATCACATTGAACTCACTAGATTTTATCATAGCCAAAACTTGCTTTGCCTCCTCCTCGGTCACGGCTTTCTTTTCGACTCCTTTATCAGGTGCGTAACAGCGGCTCGATCGTGCGACTGTGTCTACCTTATTCGCTCCATAATCCCAAGATATTGCTTTGGGATTGAATTTGGGTGGGTGCTCCAACACTATCATTCCATCTTCCTCCTAGGGTGGCAATTCAATTGTGACCGGCGTCATGCTCCCTCCCGTGACTTCGATTGCCGACAACTCCTCGACCATGAGGTCGATCACCGTGGGCTCGGTGATTTCCATCTCGATATCTCCAGCGAGCTCCTCATCAGATAATTCAATCACTATCAGGGTTATCATAGTTATCATCTCTTCCTCATACAATGCTGGTGTCTTCAAAACTCCAGGCACGACCTTCTTCGCCCGAGGGATGCAAGCAAAATTGCAAAGAGATGAATGGAATGAAGATGGCACTATCATGGACACGGACCTCTCTTCCTCTTCTTCACGTCGGATTACCCCCATAGCTACCATTCTGCGGACGCGGTTTAGTTTCTCCACTAAGGTCACATCCTCCTCGCTTCCATAGTATCCTGCCAGCATTAGGTGAAAGTGCTAGTACGAACACCTAGAGGGGGGTGAATAGGTGTTTAAAACAAACCTTGGCAAATAAATGCGGAATAAAATAAATTTTGAGCAAAGTCTGAATAAGGATCAGTCTGATAAGCGAGCCACCAAAGTTCTGGTAGATGTTCAGAATCTGTTATGTGATGGAACAGACTTCTGAAATAACTTGTAAGTATGCAACATACTTAAATATGAAGAGTTAAGGAAAGAGAATGTTGCACATGAAATTTATAGTGGTTCGGCTTAGATTAAGCCTACGTCCACTCTCCTACGCTAACAGCCTTCTGGTTGGATTCCACTATGTGATCAATAAGATATTACAACTTTGAGTGCAAACACTCAGTGGTAGATCACACTATTTCATGAAGTCACTGTTTTGGTATTTCTCGCACGATCACAAACGTTTAAGCTCACGAAGACAAGTATATGATCGAAGTTCGCTCAAACTTTGAAAAATTAAATTCTACGCTCTGTCTCTTACTTGTTCATTGGTCCTTGATCTCTTTAAATACTCCTCCACTTCCAAACTAGCTGTTGGACAATATCTAGAGGATCGTCATCCAATCTACCCATTGGACAGATCTGTATCAAGAAGATTTAGTAGACGTTGAGTGACAAAAGTAGAATCCTAAATTGATTTTGATTGCCCATACAAACAGAATCTTGATTTCCATAAGTAAAGCTCTTTCGTATAGAAAGTTCTTGTCTTTAATAACCAATTGTCAATCAATGAGATTGAGTCAATCAAATCTATCTTGATATGAAATCCAAACCAGATCATTAGCCGTTATATGTTGAGGGCTTATGTTACGTTCTGTCAAGTTGTTTCGTTCTGAACGTGCTTCGTTCTAAATCTGTTACGTTCTGAACTTGTATCTCGTTCTGGACCTTGTCACGTTTTGGACTTGTGTCTCGTTCTGGATGTAAAGTCTGAGAGTGTTCTGTTGGAAGTAGAGTCTGAGTGTCTTCCGTCTGAAATAGACTTTATAATCTGGATGTAAGTCTATACATATTTAGCCTTAAGGTCTGAACACAGTTTGAATAAGTTCAGCTTCAGCATAGAGTCTATCTTCTGGTTCTTCCAAATATAAAGCTTGATAATATCATTTACACATTCTCTCATCTGCATAGTATGTTACTCAACCATTAAATACGTTAGTAGCCTTTGATTTATTTTATCATCTTCAAAACATTATAAGGGATTTCCCTTACAATCTCTCCATTTTTTATGATGACAAAATAATCTCTGAATATGCAGATGTGTAATCACACTTTCTAAAAATATTGATAAATCAGAGCAATGTAATTTAAATCAAAAGATAGCAGATAAATAGCAAATAGATTGAGCATAATTATATATGGAAAAATAATCGCAGCTCAAGAACTAATATGAACACATATGCATATTTATATTCTCTCCCATTTTTTGTCATAATAAAAAATTGATAACAATGGAAATAATATCATGTAGAAAATATAAAACGATAACAAAAATATCTTGCATGAAACACAATTTCCAAAAAAATCAACTTTTACAAAGTAAGTCGAATATCAAAGATATGTAATATGACTCACTTTAATCATATATATCAACAAACATCCAATAAAAATCATGGATATATTATAAAATTCATTCACCCTTTTTGTCATAATAAAACAATAATGTAAATAAAAGATTTGTTAATGACAAAAAGTAATAAAAGTGCACTAACCGGATTTTTAGAACTTAACAAGTTCTGTCACATTTATCTTTTCCTTCCTTCCATAACAAGATCATGATCGATTCAAGAAGATTTTTCATCGATGCTCCCTCTCAATTTGTTGCTTGTTTGAGGTGATCGAGATTTTTTTTTTCTTTTGGATTCACTTTCTCCCCTATCATCATGATAATATTTGCACGTTGAACATAATATTTTTCCATTATTTCCTTCGTAGAAACAACATCCGCAATGATCATTTGCTTTTTGAAATTCGAGGCCAAAATTTATTTTCTTCAAGCAAGCTTGTCTGGAATTCAACTTGCATTATCTTAACAAACTTTTTGCACAAATAAGCTGTAATAATATCTACATAATATATAATGCCCTTTCTTCAAATAAATAAATTGAATAGCATATATAAAATTATCAATTATTAAAATTCATAGCTACTCAACCTTTCGTATGACACATTAGGGATTTGCTCAAAAATTTGCAAAAACTTTGTGCAAGGAAGAGATTTTTTGAGCCTCTAGAAAATAGTATAGAATCTCTACAATTTTCGGATCGAGCTTTCCAAAATCCATATGGAAGATTCTTTTGCTACTGGCAAATTCTTATATAACAAATAACAATCCTTGCAATAATATCACGTAATACCTTCATTTGATTTGCGGATCAAACTTGCTAGATATAAGACATCTTCCAAAAATATAGCAAGAGTATCTATTCATCCTTGAAGGAAAATACTAAAGGAAAAGGGAAATTGTATTGCAACTATTGCAAACGCCCTCATCACACGGTGGAGACTTGTTGGAAATTACACGGAAAACCCGGGGAGAAGGAAAAGAAGGAATCTTTGGCTAATCAAGTCACTGGGCACAATATGAATCAGTCAATTACTCAAAATCAGTATGAGCAAATCATGAGGGCCTTGAAACAATTGGAAATATCTGATAAAAGGGCAGGCTTCTCAGGTACTTCATTTTGTCTCAGCTCTATTTCTCATGATGCATGGATAATTGATTCAGGTGCTAGTGACCATATTATCTGTGATAAAAGTTTCTTTTCCATTATTCATAAATATATTTTCCCTGTCACTGTGAAACTTCCAAATGGAAATACCACCAATGTCACAAAAATAGGGATAGTGAATCTTAGCCCTTCCATTACCCTTCAAAATGTGCTTTATATCCCTCAGTTTGAGTTCAATCTTATCTCAGTATCAAAGGCCTGTGAGGATAATTCATACCGTATACTCTTCAATTCTGACACCTATCTCTTTCAGGTCCTTTTAACTGGCAAACTGATGGGCTTGGGTAGTCTTTCGCAAGGATTGTATTTTTGGACAAATTTTCCAAAAAAATTTGATTTATCATGTATTTCTGTGAATCAAAAATCATTGTGTAATGTTGTTGCTGCCAATGATAAAGTTATCATTTCTCAATGATGTTTTGGTCACAGTGCTTCCTTTCCACATCCTCAATGTAATGTTTGTCCTCTTGCAAAGCAATCGTGTCCCCCATTTTCCACGAGCAAATCTCGAACTACAGAAAATTTCTCCTTAATTCATGTAGACATTTGGGGGCCCTATGATACCCCACATCGTGATGGGTTTCGTTTCTTTCTCACTATTGTAGACGATCATTCTCGTGCTACATGGGTCTTTCTTATGTAGTCAAAGAGTCAAGCTCTTTCTTCACTTTAACAAAAAATCATTTTGGAAAATCTGTTCAACGTATTCGAACAGATAATGGGAAAGAATTTTCTAGTCATGATTGTCAATCCCTATTTTCCTCACATGGAATTCTACATGAAAGTACATGCACTTAGACACCTCAACAAAATGGGGTTGTTGAGCGAAAACACCGCCATCTTTTGGAAGTCGCACGTGCCCTTAAATTTCAAGCTTTCATCCCTAAGACTTTCTGGGGAGATTGTGTGGTCACGGCACCCTACTTGATCAATCGCATGCCAACTAGGGTTCTCAATGGACGCACACCTTTTGAGGTTTTATTTGGAAAGAAGCCTGAAGTTAATCACTTGTGAGTTTTTGGCTGCTTATGCTATATTACTGCCATGCGTCCTCATGACAAAATGAGTCCTTAAGCCAGACGATGCATTTTTATGGGTTATCCGACTTTCTAAAAGGGTTATTGAGTCTTTGAGCCATCGACAAGTAACTTTTTCGTAAGTAGAGATGTGGTTTTCCACGAAGATGTTTTCCCTTTTCAGGATGAGGTATCCTCAAGTGAATCTCCAAGCTCAAATCAGCAGAATAGAGATTTTCTATTTGAGGAAGATTTATCACCCAATACCCATTATATATATCCCGACTCCTTCTCCAGTGATCGAAACCAATGCAGCTTCTTCATCTACCCTAGAGTACTCAGCTACAGATTCTACAGTGCCAATTGAAGAGAAATTTGGTTCAGAACGATTATCTTCTCAGTCTATTTATGAGATATCATCTCCTACAACTGATCATATTCCTCCACGACGATCAGGACGGATCACTCGTCTCCCAACTTGGACGAAGGATTATGTTTGTGTGTCTCTCAACTCATCAGGTACCCCATATCCTATCTCCTCTTATGTCTCGTTCGATTGCCTATCTACCGAGCATATGTGCTGCATTAGTCGTATCTCAGAAGAAATAGAGCCATCATCTTATGATGTGGCCGTTCGTGATCCACGATGGCAAAAGGTTATGGAAGCTTAATTGCATGCCTTGATAGAGAATCACACATGGGATATAGTTCCATTACCTATTGATCGTAAACCAATTGGTTGCAAATGGGTATATAAAATCTAGTACAAGGTTGATGGTTCTGTGGAACGCTACAAGGCTCGCTTAGTGGCAAAAGGCTTTACGCAACGTGAAGGTTTTGACTATCACGTTGACAAGCGATAGGGAAGACGGCGATGACAAGCGACGCGAGTGGCCTTAAGCTAGACGGCAGTGCCTCTTCTATGGCTAAACATCCTAGTTGGGGCTCTACGCAGAGTAGTCAGAAATGAGGATTCGGCTGGGCGTTTCATCGAATGGGTGGCGGGCGCTACGAATTCTAAGGGGTTTTGGCTCAGCCGAGACCCGAGCGCAAGTCCTAAACTCCAAAACAAAATGCCAGAACGTCAAGGAAAGGAAAGGAGGACGGGTGGTGGCCTGAGCTCACCCGAACCGGTCGAGGTGAGCTCCGGCCGCTTGGTTCCGAGGAGCGCAAACCAAGTGTTTGTTAAAATACCAACCTGAGTTCTGGGGAGATGGAGGTAGTCGACGACTCACTGGCGGCGACTAGGCATTCCAGGGGGACTCTCGGCTCCTTGGCTTCACTCTCCGGCCTTTCCTTCCCGTTTCTCTTTTGGTTCTCTCTCTCTCTCGCTCTCCCTCTCGACCTCTTTCGGTTTCCCTCTCGGTTCTTCCCTCCTCCCCGCATTTTCCTCCTGTTCTCTCCTCCCCCTGCTCCTTCTTCTTTGCCCCTTTTTCTTCTTTGTAGGTACACGAGAAAAGACCCTTAGCAACCGCCAGCCGGGGGGTTGCTTTGACCCGCGGATTGCGTCGAGCCGCCTACCCCCTCGTGATCCTCTGCTCCTGCTCTGTTGGTTCCCGCGCACAGGACGCTAGAGGAGGAAGACCTGGGGCGCAGGTCGGGCTAAAGGGAAGAGGAGGCTAGGCCGCGTGAGGGGAAAAGGCCTGGGCTGCACGAGGGAAAAGGAAAGAGAGGCGGGTCGGGCCAAGGCTAGATCTAGCCCGACTTGGCCTTTCTCATTTTTTTTTTTGTTTTTTGCTTTTTGTTTAAAAATAGGTGTCAACACCTTTTTAAGCACAAGATCACCAACCTCAAAATGTCTTGGTCGAACCTTGTGATTGAATGATTCACTAAACACTTCTGGTAGCTTTGTCCATGACAAAAGGCTTTCAACCTTTCCCATCAATCATGTTCAATTGTTCATATCTTTGCTGAACCCATTCAACCTCAGAGAGTTTTGCTTGCGATAGCATTCTCAATGAAGGAATTTCCATTTCCATGGGTAAAATAGCTTCCATCCTATATGCGAGTGAGAATGGCATTGCCTCAATTGAAGTGTGAATAGAAGTATGATATGCCATTAATGCGTACGGCAACTGTTCATGCCAATCACGACAATTCTCAATTGTCTTGGATAGAATATTCTTGATATTCTTATTTGCCACTCCCACAGCTTCATTTATTTTGTTGGGGGCTAACAATATAACCTAGAGGCGGTGAATAGGTTGTTCTAGAAAACTTGGCAATCTTTCACAAAAAATAATTGCACTAAGTAAAGATCAGGTTAAGGTGATGTTTCAAAGCTCGTAATCATAATGTGTGCTTATGAAAGTAATAAGAGACAAATAACAACACACAATAATGTATAGTGGTTTGACTCTGTCTCCATGTCACGCCCTGATCCTCGAGCGCGCGCCCATCCCTGCATGGTCGATTAAATAGTGACGTCTCAGGACGCATCGCCGACCCTGTTCATTTTAATACGCATGCGGAAGCAGTTAAACAATCCCCAGACAATAAAACAATGGGATAGAAAAGTAGAGCATATTTTTCATCACTGAAAAACCACAACCACACTTTTATACATGGCAAAATTTATAGTATATATTACAATACTATTCACGACACTTGATCTAGCACACATCAGTTCATGACCCAAGGTTTGCAAAACAAGATGGGATCTTAGTCCTCATCCGGGTCATACTCTGGATCCTCCTCTTCTGATTCCTCTTCTTCGGGGTCTTCTTCAATGAGCTCCTCTTCAGGCTCCTCCTCTGGTTCTTCCCACTCCTGATCCTCCTCCTGCTTGACTATTTCCCCTTCCTCTTCACTCTAGTTAGCTCCCCGGCTGAGTATATTGGAGATTCAGGATCACCCTCGAGTTTAGGATCCTTGGCATCTACTATTGACCCATCCTTAGGGTCTGCAGTCCCTTTGCCGAATGCTGCTTCCAAGACGAACAAAGGTATATCACCCTCCGGCACGAGACCCTCTTTGCGCCCATCATGGTAGTGACGATACCATGATCGATACTCGTGGGGTCTCAAGGCATCATTACCCATGTCAACCCAGACTTGGGATTTCACCAGAACATGCTCTAGTCCTTCCGGGTGGGGGTGTATAGGGAAGTGATACCCAATCTTAGTGATCTCTTCGGGAATTCCAAAATGCATAGGAGGACGAGGAGGTGGAGGTGCTGCCATCTAGGGACCTGAAATGTTGTCCCACAACGGGGTGAGACTACGTCTTAGCGAGTTCTACCCTCCTAAGACTCGATTAGGAAGCCAATATGCCATAAGGGCTGCCTATGCACGACACGGGTCAGAGGACTTACCTTGGCCTCATATTCCACCTGCAATTTGATATAGTTCAAATAGGCACCCAATCAATCAATTCACCACAATAGATCAAATCATTGATCAATCAACCTAGTCGATTACATGTCACCATGACCATCCCCCGATCGGTACATTCAATATTGTCCATTCTCCAAGATAACTTATCGAGTTACCGAGCTAGTATATTATAATATTCATTTTTCGAGATGACACACTAAGTCACTGAGCCACTATAATATACTAACCATTCTCCAAGATGACGTATCAAGTCATCGAGCTAATACAATACAATGTCTTTTTCCGAGATGACATAGCGAGCCATCGAGCCGACAAAGTATAACGCTTTTCTCCGAGATGACCTATTAAGTCATCGAGCTAGCGTGGTATAGTGTCTTTCTCCGAGGCGACATACCGACTCACTGAGCCGACACATTATATACGCCTTTCTCCGAGATGATATACCAAATCATCGAGCCGGCATTCATTTTCTAACAAATTCTCACTTTTTATCGTTCCTGATAAAATACCCGTGTGTGGGTACACGGTCAGCCTTAGCCAAAATACCATATTTTCCTTTCCACAAATCCCATCATTTTCTGTAGTCCACCAAAATATTTTTGGCATTATCAACCGATGCCTGGTTATTTTTCAATTAATTACCAAATTTATCTAATTTAGGAAATAAATCCCAAAATCACAAATAAATCGATTCAGCACCAATTAGCATTCAAATAAATAAACGGGCTGCACCATGATAATCGGCATAAATTTCCGGTCACCGACTATCCCGGTCTAATTTTCGTAAAATAAATAATAATTAAATAATAACGAAAATTAATTATTAATTAGCAATAAATCCAACTTAGGCCCATAATGCCTAATTGACGCTGAAATGGGCCCGGAAAAATCCTGAGGTTCGTTCAATAAATACTAGAACATATCTAGTTGCTAACTACATTAACCATTAGCCTAACATGCATAGGTAAATCCCTAATTTAAATATTCTAATCTAATCTATCAACCTAATTGTAGTTAATTAAATCTAATCAACCCCTAAGCATCATTAGCATACTAAGCGAGGATTAGTGAGTTAAACTCACCCGTTCGACGAATGGTTTGGTGTAAACGTCGGGAACGCGACGGGGACCGATTCTCCTCAAAGCGGGCTTAGGTTTCGAGGCTCGAAACCACCTCAAAACAGGCCCGGAACAGTGCTAGAAACCCACACGACTTTGGTTCTGTTCTTGCTGAAACGGAGAGGAAACAAGCTCGGTTTAGGTGGAAATTGATCGGGAAAGGGTGAAAAGGCCAAATCGGGCTTGGGCGAAGGCTTACTGGCGGAGGAACGGCGAAGGACAGCTTCGGCTGAGCTCGGCCAGGGGCTGTGATGCATGGTAGGAGGTTGGGACGATGGTGGCTGGATGCGACGAGGGGGACGGCACACGGGCGGCTCTCGCAGGCGAAAATGGCGACGGCGTGCGGTGGCGATGGCGTGGATGGCTCCCGGCAGCTTGCTGGCTGTCTCTGCTAGCTGGTGTGTGAAATTGGAGGGGATGGAGGCAAGAGAGGTGGCTGGCCAAGCTTGGAGAGGAAGGGAGAGAGAGATGGGTCCCCTTGGCCAATTTTTCCAAGTCTTTGTCCCCCTTTGACTCAACCTAGGCCAAGCATTCTTCCTTGGCTGTCCATGAGCCACCAATGCTCGCTTCTAGAAGTCCGAGACGGTCCAAAGGTTGTGGGCGGTGGGGGCACACGAATTTGGCTCGGTTTTCCTTCAATTGAACCACGAATCCTCCTCAAATTAATTCGATTCAACCTCAATAAATTCTGTTATCGAGTCAATACTCAAATTAGTATTTTTCCTCACCTATTGATCCATCTTGCATCCCCTTTACGCGATAAAAAATGATCCCGGCCTTTTTCTTAACAAAAACGGCCATAGGACGACTTTTTCCCAAAAAGTCTCGGGTGCAGAAAAATCTTATGAGATTGAGTCGATGTTCGTAGAATTTATTGTGACATGACAGAATTTTCAATTTCTATAATCGGACTCGAATTTGCGGTTAATTTCTATTCGGCACGTTTTTAGCGTGACCTAGGCTACCGGGTAGCTTTCAGAAATTTTTTAGTACAAATGGCCCACGGTCGATTTTCTTTGAGCCACAATGAACCCACCCGACTCATTGGCGACTCTCGGTTGTCGTGAAAATCTCGAGGATCCAAATACAGACACAGGGTACCAAAACAATAGAAAAATCGGTCTAGTGCCGGTCGACGAGAATTTTCTAATTTAGTGGTGTCACCCATGATTAGCCACACATCTCTGTCGAGCCGACCTATCTTTGATCTCAAATTGATTTTTAACTGTGCCGTAATGGCTCTAAAGATGGACACGGTTGAACAGCCCATTCCTGGTCGAATTCTCAAGTCTATTGTCTTAGAATTCCTTAATGGTTTCCCTAGATAGTCTAATTATAGCGAGAGTGATCAGCTCTGAGAACAGCCCTATAGGCGCGTCAATGAAATGCCCGATTTATTCAATAGAAAACATGAATGAAAATCTGGGATTTCACACTCCAACCCTACGTTTACTCTTCAGATTAATAGCCACAAGTTGGGCTGGATTCCACTAGTAATTTGCTCAGAAAGTTACAATTGGCAAGCACTAATCCTATTACACGATAGATCACGCTATCAGGACTTAGCCACGACTCTTACTCTTATACACTTAATCTTTTGCACAATGACTCAGACAACACAAATATAATACTCAAGAGAACAGTCAAAGGTTCGAATTAAAAGATGTCTTCAAGAAGAGTTGGCCAAAATACTTATGTGATGAAGACGGCCTGGCCAATTTCCGATCCGGTCTATCTTGTTATACAATTTACCCCCGAACATGTCTCAGGTTTTGAATTCAAGTTTGTATTAAATGCCTGAGGAGTTACAGGTTTTTCTTTCTCGCACTTAGACAAGCTCGTCTTTTACTTCATTTGAGTGTTTACTTCTTGCAACTCATTTTCATTAATTTTGTGCTTTATTTTTGTATCATATTAGTTAGTTTAGTTATCTTAAAAGAACCATCCACATGTGGTCACTTAATGATGCTTTTGAACAAATTTGCACAAAATGTAAGAACAAATGCACAATCATTTTAGATAACAACCAAACCCATTAAGCATTGAAATGGTGTTAATAGAAACAATTGGCATAATCCGAGTACCGGAACCTTTGATCTCTGGCTTCGTGGAAATCAAGGGAGCATTCCCATCCCTTGATTGGCAATCGAGTTGGTCCCAAAAAAGGAGGCTAATGGTGACCCCTAGTCAAGTATTTTAGGTTGTCTAAAGAACCTAAAAAAACTCCTATCACGCGAGACATAAGTTTGGGAGAATCCATATTCTCGATTGATGGACCTCATTAGGTTAACATTAAAGATGATGTGTTCAAGCCTTCTTGATGTGATGTACCATGATGACTGTCACTTGTACAATTACATCTATTAGAGGGGTTCCCACCTTGAGGGGTGGGTCACGATAGAGATCAATAAAATTAGTCATACACGAGAGTAATTGCTAGCATGATTGAAGTGGTGAACTCCCAATTTTTCTCTACCGTTTGATGCAAGATTGGTGGTATGTTGGAACTAGAGTCTCGACATTTGTTGAGCCAAAACTGAAGAACATCATAAGCGGAATACTTCATAGACGATACGACGAGATCAAACATTTGTCGTCTCGATCCGAAAAACATCAAAACCTTGTGGTTTGATTTGAAGAACGTCAGAATCAAATTTTTTTTTATCACAGTACAAGAGTAATGTGATCAGTTTCCTTTTTTCATTTCTTTGTGTTTTTATAAAAATGCACGAAAAATGTTTTGAAGATATGTGTATGGATGTTTTCACTTCTGTCGTGAATCGCTTTAGATTCAATTTTACCTATGCATGTGTTATTGTTTTCAAATCAAAATTCCAACAATGGTATCAAAGCCAATCCTTAAACATTTTCATTCTCTTAATTGATCTGTTCATGTTGATTTTTTATGATATGATAGTCAATTCTCATTTGTGATGAGAATCATTTTAAAGTGGCCTATAGATTTTAGTTTGATATGCATATTAATCAGTTAATATGCAAGGTGGGAGCCTTGATAACAAGCAAATCTCCTTATTTATGATGTTAAGTTAAAATGGGTGTTCGAACTTATGGTGTAACATCATCAATTTCGACCCTTATTTTGATCTCGACTATTAGGCCACAAAATCGGCTACGGGACCGGTCAACTGGCCCAAGGACTGGCCAATGGTCCCAGTCACGAGCCCCTCTGACTCGGTAAAAGGAAGCTCGAGCTCGGTTTTGTCAATTGAGCTCGGTTGCATCCGTCTCCATTTGGTCATGGCTTATGCACGAACCTCAGGCCAAATAAGGTAGTCGATCACGGTTAAACTTGATTAACTCCCGCCCAATGAGATGGTCCTCTAACTTTGATATTTTCCCATAGTGCATTTAATGTTCTTGGAAGGTAGTCAATTAATGCATGATGACTAAGTAGGACACTTGGCACAAAAGGTCTTACCCTTGCATGGTACTCATGAGCTTTGGATTCTTGCACATTAAGAAAGAGTGAGTCATAAGCCTAGTAAGAAGACTTGGAGGTTTAAGCTAGATAGGCCAATCTTCTCTTAGATCAGGAGTCAAATGCATTAAATGAGGAGGCTTAGGTGTCCCAAGTAATTAATGAAAGGGGGTGACTCATGGCCTAAAAGACTGATGGAAAGTGATCTTGGAAGCCTAGTAGGGCACCGCCTCTCTTCCATAGACTTGCCACCTTGAGTTTCATAAGTTTTGATTTCCCAGTTGTTCGAAACTACTGGACCTTTCCTGGTTTCCAATTTTATATAGCTCTCTACGATTCGAAATTGGAGAAACTTCCTTCATGAAAGTCATTCAAAACATCTTGATCTACAACATATTTAAATTTCATATTTTTTTGAGGTGAAATGATTAGGACGAAGGCCCAATCAATTATCGTATAGATCGAAATTATTTCGGAAACTGTGCAAAAGTGGTGTCGGAATTTCTTTTGCTGTGATGTATGGACCTATGCGATTGATATGAAACTTTCTCGACATGGTGTTCTTCATGAAACCTCTTTCTCTAGGTCTTGTTTACATCATGTTAAATTTTTAGAATTTATTAATATCATTTACTAATCTTTCCAGAATTTTAATTAAAGGAATGCATTCTGTTTTATTCGAAAATTGTCTTATTTTTAAGAACAAATAAATTACTCTATGGGATGTGGTATTCTGAGTTGCTATCTATTTAGCATGCATGGTGACAATTATGCATTTTATATAACATCAACATTGATGAAATTTTATAAAATTAAATGATTTTTTTGGCATTATTGCATCAAATGGCATTTTTCCAAAGTGAGATATATCCATGTGTAATGAGAATGATGATACCATCGGACGGCTAAGTCGACGATGCCTCGGGAGTGTCAGGATGCCCGGAGGTGTGTGCCGGAGGTTCCTCGCGATGCCCGGTTGGGTGCGAGAGATATGAGGGATGCAAACACTAGTCCCTGGAAGAAAAATGAGATCCTTTTGAAAAATCAATATGGAAATTGAATCATGTGCATGTGTGTACATGGCCTGGTGTATAAATTGTCTTTGAACTTGAATTGGTATTGTATGACTTTTGGAAGTGTGATCATCAAGGCATTAAATGGATCTCATGGAGATATATGCATGACTGCATGGTGATGTATGCTTGAGTGCATGAATGATATGTGCTTTACTTGTGATACCTTGGTTGTCTCGCTTGTTGCATTATGTAGTTTGATTAATCTTTACTGCTAAGTGGTTGTATTCACCCATTTTGGGGACTAACATTTCAGATTGAGAGATGCCTCTACTACCCATTACACGTGGCACTTTTTACGGCGTCCCGGTTGATGTTGAGTGCTCGTGTTCAGAGCACATCTGTGTTAGTGTCCGTGGTCTGGTATTCGTCCGCATTCGAGTCCTAGTCATGTATGATGTGGGTCTACTTGGAGGCCCCGTGGTACAGGAGTTCCTGTCCGTGCATGTTCGCCGTGATGGGATCATGATGGGGATGCTGCCGTCACTGCCAGCCAATGGACCGGGTTGGGTGTGATTGATCGTGTGTGATGGGTAGTTGAGGGAGCTTTTTTGGACTGCCGGCACTATTTGATGGACAGAAGTTTATGGTTGTTGTTGAGTTGGACGCTTTTGGTTATAGCCAAGTTTTAGAAAAGCCTTGGCCTTTTGTTGTACCAACTCATGTTGTCCATCAAGTTATGTAAATAAAAGTGCTTGGTTTATTTTATGAAAATGTCTAGTTGGTGTGCATTGCGTTATTTTATTAAGTATGGGTTAGGGAGATATCGAATATGCTTCTGCCATATGAACTGCGCTGGGACCGATTTAAATAATGCAAACCCCCATGACTTATGGATCCTCTATAATTCAATGGTATCAGAGTGACATGTTGTTAGGACAAGTGAAGGGTTAGCGCACTGTGGTGACCCTAACGGATCGGGGGCCGTGTCGAGGGGGTGCCACAAGGAATAATGCTTGGTCTATATTGAAACTTGGAGACCAAGTTTGGAAATATCTAGCTTGGTGGAGCCCTCCATCTCTCCTCAACTCTATCTCTTCTCTCTCTCACTCTCTTGGTCGGCAACACACTCCCTCTCCCCCTCCATTTGTGCGAACTAGCAAGCCAAGGAAGAAGGAGCAACTGTTGCACGCCAAGCTGCCACCGAAAGCCGCCGTCGCTGGTCGCGCCACCACCTCCACCCGCGCCGGTCGCACGTCGTCCACCGCTCGGCCTCGCCTCTCACCGCCAACCAGCAGCTGTTCCAGAGCTTATAGGATTCACCGGGGGCTGTCCTTGGTCGTTTTGTCGTTGGTAAAGCCCCGCCAAGGCCTGGATTGGTATATTTCTTCATTCCCAAGCAAGTCCTGCCGTAACGAGCGGTTTTTCTTCATTTTCCAGCCAAGGGCAGAAGGTTTCGGTGTGGGTTTCCAGCTAGGTTCTAGGCCCGTTTTGGAGGTGTTTCGGGCCTCGATTCCTAAGTCCGCTTTATTCCGGTGAGTTTAGCTCATTAATCCCTGCTTAGTTTGCTAATAATGCTTAAGGGTTAATTAGTGTTAATTAAGTAGGATTAGGTGGTTAGATTAGAGTAGATTAGTGATTATTAATTAATCGTGATGCATGTTAGGAATATGGCTAATGCATTTAGCTAGAGGATAGTCTATAGTATTTATTGAATGCATTTCGGGATTTTTCCCGACCCGTCTCGGGCTTCAATTAGGCATTACAAGCCTAAAGTGGATTATTTTAGTATTTATTTATTAATTTTCGAAATTATTTAATTAATTAATTATTTTTCCGAAAATTTGATCGGGATGGTTGACGATCGAAATTTTATGCTAATGATTGTGGTGTAGTTTGTTTATTTAATTGAGCTTTATTTTGTGCTAAATTGATTTATGAGTGATTTTAGGATTTATTCCTAAATTGAATAATTTTTTTGTTATTCATTGGAAAATAACCGGGCGTTGGTTGACATTGTCAAAAATATTTTGATGGACTACAGAAAATGGTGGGACTTATGGAAAATAAATTATAATATTTTGGCTAAGGCTGACCGTGTGCCCACACACGATATTTTATCTAACATGATAAAAGGCGAGAAAGAATACTGTATTACGTGGCTCGGAGACCAGATGTGTCATCTTGGAGAATGCACGTAGTTCGGGAACTAGATATTGATTGGACCTAGACTTAGGACAAGGATGGATGGAGCCAGTTTCCTGCAAGTATACCTTCCCACATTGGGCGAACAACTCCCGTTCAAGCCCTTCAGGGACTGCCTTTTAGCAGAAAATTACCCTGACCTTTAGTTCAGAGCCTAGAGACACCCAAATAGAACCAGGATGGTAACATTTCTAACTATCCGAGCTGCTTTTCTCAGAGGATCCTACTAGGCTGGAGAAGAAGAGGAGTTTAGAAAGCCATGAGAGAGTTTACACAAAACACTCACTTTAATTCAAGGGACTCTGCCCAACACATTACATCCTCCTCGCCTTTTATAGGCAATGAGAGGTCACACACAAACAAGAACCAAGCTCATGGGTCCTAAAACAAACAGAGGCTCTGGAAATCTCGGAAATTTCCGGTGGGGAATTATTTGCACGGTATGAACAGTGACAGTGAACAGTGATTTTCCTAGCCTACTGCTACAGTAATGTGAATAGTAACTTGCTACAGTGAGATTGTACGGACACTGGTCTTGTTCAGTGGTCTTGTCCGTCACGAGCATTGTAGTCATAGTCTGAGTCATCTGAGCTGTGTGCTGTCGCTAGAAGATATTCATCATACTTTTGCTGAAGTGCTTCAAGATCTTCTGGTGAGAGAATTTGGTTGAGCCGGTATGATGCAGATGCGTCTTCTTGGGGACATGATGCTGATGCCTCTTCTTGCTCCCAATCTGTAGTATCGTTTGTAGTGTTAGCAGGAATGCTTGGCTGAGGCCAATTGGACTGTTGTGCATAAAAGGATGTGTCCATGCTTTGAGATAAGGACAAAGGTCCTTGATCATAGGGGTCTTGGGAAAGAGGACCTCCCCATCTAGCATAGGGGTCTTGGGAGGACTGTGCAAACTGAGAGGACTGAACGAAGTTATCTGTGTTTGCCATTTCATGCTCTTGAGATGATGCAGCTTGTCTGAATTCTTCTAGGGCAGTCTTGGCTTTTGGTGCTAGGTCATAATGATCCCATGCAGTGGGTACATTATAATTCCATGCATCTTCAGGAATGGTCTTGTTTTCCTGACACAAGACTCTCTGGAGTTCTCGATATTGATGTTCACAACATCCAATAGGTCCTGGATAGGACTTGTGAACTCTAGCTTTTACACTGTGTGGAACAGGTTTATATGATGAGGTACCTATACTCAGGGGGGAATTGATAATGTTGCCATTATTTGTCAAGAAAGCCCATGGACGTCGAAAAAACAAAATAGTGTGGACTTCAGGGTTTGGCTGTGTGGTTCTCAGTTCTTTCTGCAAGAGATATTTCCAGTGAGTGGGAGGATAAAACTAATTGAGGAAATCTAAGAGGTTTTTGTCACTTTCTTTTTCAATGTTTCCTCTACTGAGTCCAAATATCTTGGTGAGGTTTGCAATGAACGTTCTAGTTGGAACTTCAATAGCTATTAAGTACTTATTGGTTAAGTACCATTATAACCATCTGAGTTGATCAGGAAAATCATCTTCCTTCCAGATTAAGGGATGGATGAATGGATAGTCTACATTTAATCCAAAAGGGTGAAGAATCAAACCTCCATTGAATCTGAATAGGTCTGTGTGGCATTGCCACATAAGATTATCCAAATTTTCAGTAAGACTGTCATTCTGGATATGTTGAATGATCTCCTGAGGATATCGCCAACTTGGCCAATCTTTGATCTTCTCAATCTTGTACTTCCCATTGTGATGAAGAGTATGAAAAGCATGTCAAGCATGTCTCATGATGTACATGTTAATTTCTATTGGTGCTTTTGGCCTTGACAAGAAGTCAGCAAGCACATTTTTCTTCCCGGCAATATGCTTGGTCTCGAAAGAGTATTTTGAAAACCATTTAGCCCATCGAAGCAGTTGTGAATTTGGAACCTGCTTCTGTTTGAATTTGGTCATCTGAGGGAAAAATGCCATATCCAATTCTACTAGGAAATGATGGTCGATGAGATGGAATTCGAACTTTTTTATTCCATTTTTCACTGCCAAGATTTCTTTGAAAGTGGAATGATAATGCATTTCAGCCTGAGAAAACTTTCCACTTTTGTAGGCACACAGGTGCCTCTTACCATCAATTTCTTCAAATAAGACGGTTGCTCAGTATTCATCACTGTCGTCAGTTTGGAGAATTCTCTTCCTTGTTGATGGGATTTGTAATGGAGGAAGAGTTTGCATAATTTCCTTAAGTTCAGCAACTGCTTTAGTCTGAACTTTTCCGCAAGGTGGGGGATTTTTCTTCAGCATCGTCTGTAATGGAATCATCAATTGTGCAATATTTGGAATAAAGTCTCCAAGATAATTAATTATCCCGAGAAATTGCTGAACTTGCTTTGTGGTGAAGTTTTCTTCAGGAAATTTCAGTAATTCCTGGGCAATGTGCGGCCCTGGATAGTATGTGCCTTTGTTAAGGTGCATACCAAGAAATTCAATTTCTGTCTGGGCGATGTTCATCTTTCTTTGGGAAAGCATGATTCCATGCTTTTTCACAATTTCTGCAAATTGTTCAAGAAGTTGGCAGTGTGACTGCTCATCAAGATTGTAAAGCAGGATGTCATCGATATATACTGCTGCACTTGACAGGATTGGCTAGAAAATTCGGCACGTGGCCTTTTGGAATAGGGATGGTGCCACCTTTAGACCAAAAGGAAGAACTTTCCATTGGAAATGCTGATTTGGGATACAAAACCCTGTTTTGGGTCTGTCTTTAGGATGAATGCCCAGTTGCCAAAATCCGGCTTTAAGATCAAATTTGGCTTAAATTTGGGCCTTGGATAATCTAGCAAAAAGAGAGTTTCGAGAAGGTAAAGGGAATTTGTCATCCTGGAGGAAAAGGTTAAGAGGCTGGTAATTAATTACCAATCTCATCTTTCCTCAGCTCTGCTCAGCACGCTTGTTAACATAGAAGGCTTCACAAGCCCATTGAGAATTTGAGATCTCAATAAGGCCTTGTTGCAGCAGTTCTGAGCATTCTCTTTGAGCCAAAACTAGATGTTCTGGCTTCATCCCCATATGACTCGCCTTGGTTGGATTGATATCTACATCCTTTTTGAAAGGAAGGCGAACAAAGAACTCGTGGTTTTGCCATAAACGATGAGAACATTTTTGAGCAAACTCAGAGTGAGATTCCGAACAGGATTCCAACAATTTTTGCATGATCGAGTCCAACAGACTCATTTGAATGGAAAAAAGTCTTTGAAATTGACGAATTCAGAGAATTGATCTTTATACTTAAGACATTTTCTAGGAATGATACGAAGTTGAGAAATCTGAGTCATAATATCCCAACCGATGATCAAATCTTTGTTCAGAAGACTTGAGCCAAAGACTTTTGTGGTTATGGAACACTGTGGAAAAAACTGGACAGTTATCGGAGTAGTTCTCACATTCGTAGAGAAAGTATCTCTTGAAGTAGAGTTGAAATACCGTACACAGGAAGTCCAATATTCTTCAGGAAGAACTTTAGTGTCTAAGATTGAAGAAGCTGCTCCAGTGTCTATGAGAGCAATGACAGTGATTGGCTTGGCAAACTCTGAAGTGAATATTTTTACAAGAAAGTGAGCACAATGGGTTTGGCTTGAAAATATATCAGTGCTTTCTTCTGAAGGAGTCAGAGATATGTGAAAAATATCTTCAAGGTCTGAATCTAAATTAGTTTTACTGGAAGTCTGGTAACAAGGGATGACACAAAGAGTTTGTTCACATGGTTCTTCATCCGCAGAGAATAAAGATTCAATATCATCATTTTCAAGAAAATACCAGTTTCATTCTTTATATGATGTATCAAATGGTTCTGACTTTGTTTTGCCTGGGGCCAGTTTTTGGCAAAATGTCCCTTTTGATTACATGTGAATCCAGTGCTGAGAAGAACTCTTTACATCATGACAGATTAGCCAGAAATACTAGAAGCACCTGTCTCTCTTGTTGTAACTCCATCTTCTTCAACTCCTACAGATTTTCGTATTTCAAATGCTTCTAAGATAGACTACTATCTTTATGAAGTCTCTCTTAGTGATGAAACGAAGATCTTTGAAACCCAGCTTCCCCTTATGAACCCCTATTCTGCTTTCGCTAAACTAACTTCATCATTTTCCCCCATCCGTTATATTCGCCAACTTATTCGTCAAACTCCGAAGGAAGTAAAGGAGTACATTCAGTCCTTTAAGTTCGACCAACATCCTATCCCTGCTACTAAAAAGGAGTATTTTGTTACTCTTTAGATTCCTCTAGAGTGTGGATCCAACAAGGATATTCTCATGTCAATTATGGAGCTGTTTGTCTTGCTCTTACCTTTCATGGTCGTAAAGGTTTGCCAGTCGTGGCAAGAATTGCTCTATTAGATACCAGGTTCCTAGAATACCAGCATGCTTACATTGGTACTGTCCAAACCACTTTGAATGCTGCAACAGTCTTTGTGACTCTGTATCCAAACTTCAATGTTGCTCTTTCAGACCCTCAGTTACTCTCCTTTCTGAAAGTCCAAGTTCAGCTCACTAGAGCCCCTCAAACTGCTGATTTTGTAGCAGCAACACTACACTATCAAATGGTTTATCGAGTACTGAACCACGCTCTTGATCTGAATTTCCACAATGGAAATGAAGATGCTTTGTTCATTTATATGCAAAATGACCAAGCATCCTGTATTCATGTTCCCAGACAGATCCCAAAGGAAAAGTTGGCCAAGCTGCTTCCAGAAACTTAGACCACCAATTATGAAAAGCTGCATCAGAACAACAAACCCTTCCAGTCTTCAGACTCCGAGTTTGTTAGAAAGAAAGATGGAAGTGTTTCCATCAAATTTGGTAAGGAAAAGGAAGAAAGTCATTCTATCTTCCAGACTCTCTTCATGATTGAACCATGTGTTCCTGAGTCAATTTCCGAATTAGATCCAAAAAAGCTTATTTGACACTTCAACAGTGATGGACACCCTATTCATTACTACACGGATAAGTATGGTCATTGTTTCTGGGATCCTTTTTGCCAATGTTCTTACTGTACAAACTCTCCCGATGAAGTAAATCCAACTGCTAGACCCCGGCGGAGGCACAAAAAGCCAAAGGACCCTATGTACCAAAGGTACCTGAATGGGGATCCTTCTGTTGATACTCTTGTTGAATGTGATAAATTCTAGTTTATGGTTTCTTATGCACCAACACCACCACCATCACCTCCTTCATCTCTCCCTCAGAAAAAACCAGCTCTTTCCCCATTTTATAAGCCAATTCTAAAGTGGGCTAAGAAGCATTCTTACCCATTTGAGGCTCCAGCAGAAACACCACCCACCTTTTCCATAGCCATGTTCCATGAAACAGACTTTCCCCCCTTGTTTGGGAAGGTTCCAAACTCTCGTTTCCTGCTCTAGAACAGTTTATTGATCCACAAGGCATATATAGGCATGTTCCTAAGATACCTGCCCCAACTGATGTGGATGAGCATGGAAGACAGAAAAGAACTCCTATTGCTGAGGCCGTTCTAAATTGGCAGCCAGAGACTCTTTTAGCACATAATAATGCCTTCAAAGCAATTGATTCCAAGATTGGTAATGTGCAACAAGACTTGCAAAGATATGATCAAACCACCAAGAAGATGGTTTTAGATTTCCAAAAAAGGCTTCATGCCCTGGAATATGGACAACATTTAGGGTATCATTATCTTGAAAGTCCCAAGGCGGAAATAGACAAGCTTAAAAGGCAGATCTAGATCCTTGAATAAGGAAGACTCAATCCATTTCCGGCTACTTTGTGAGCAGAACCTCTCCCTCCTCCACCACCTCAGATGTCTATCTTTGCTTCTATCACAGATATTCCTGTTAGACAAGATAGGACAGATGTAGCTGAAATGCGAAATCATCTCAGAGAACTAGATTGAATAAGGAAAGAAAAGGGAAAAGAGAAGATTCCCAAAGAATCCTCTCTTGTCATAAAAGAGCCAGATCAAATGATGTTGTCAAACCCGTTAGAATATTTTCTCAGAGATTTGGGTAATAAGGAACTGTAGCCTGATCTTGTTACTCCATAGCCTCCAGCACAAAATGATCCTGTCATCCCCACAGACCAAATTATGTTTCCAACAGAATGAAACTTTCCAAACATCTTTGATACTGAATCAGATTCGGTATCCCTCTCATCTTCATCATCTTTCTCACTCCCCTCCATTGATTCCTTTCCCATTGCACCAGTAACTTCATCAATATTCATGGTCGATCCTCTAGACCATAATATGGAATCAAACCCCTTTGAACCAGAGGTTGTCCAGCCAAATAATTACTCTCAGAATGTCTCAACTTCATTAAAACAGTTTTTCACCATTGATGATATTCCTTATCATAAATGGCCAGAAAGACTTGAAGAATTCCATACTTGGCTGAATACCCAAGCTATTACCAACCAGGACAAGTATGATGTTCTATTCAATTTTGTCACAAGGTTTACAGGCAGCCTTAAACTTTGGTGGCAATCTGTGGGAGAACAAGGTCAACTTCATTTTTTATTCTCACCAAACTTTTAGCATGCCATTACCCTTCTATATCACTGTTTTGTGGGGAAACCTGTTGACCTCATAGAACTCAAAAGAAGGCAATTTTTTGAAAGAAGGTGTTGTTCTCTTCAGAAAAAACATTTGGATAAGCATTATCGTGAAATGCTCAAGCTCTTTTATCAGATTGGAGCAGATGCAAATTTGAAGCATGTCTTCCTGACCTCCATTCCTAAAGAATTATCTCAAATAGTGGAGAGAGCTTTTCTCTCTAGACAAAAGAGAATCCAGGATGTTCCATTAGGAGAACTCCAACAAGAAATCCATTTGTGCTTGGAAGAATTGTGTATCAAACGCCAAATGATCTAGACTTATGTCCATGACAACAGAGAACTTGATAAAGCCTGTTCTCGCCAAAGCTTGAAGATCAAATGCTCTAAGAAAGATTGCGATGGTTCTTGTGGAAAATCTTCCAGAAAAAAGAAACACTTCAAGAAGCTCTGGATTAACAAATCCAGGCATGGCTCTAAGCACTTTCGAAGAAAGAAGAAATGGCACGGCTCGAGTGAGTAGTCCTGGACTATGGTCGGACTCATAGATAGTACTGATTGAGAAGATTATTTAAAGATGAAATAATGTATGTTGGGTGTGTGATAGTGTGGAATAGGGCATGGAAACCACTGAACTTGGAGTAGGTTGTGCCTAATGGGCCGTAATTAACCACCTAATCTAGGTTGTGCCCACTGGGCCATAATCCACCGTCGAAGTTTTAGTAGGCCGTGCTCGCTGAGCCGTAATTCAGCATTACCACCAAAGTATGATTGTGTCCACTGGACCGTAATCTACCACCGAGTTTGGAATCGGTTAAGCTCACTAAGCCGTAATCCAGCATTACCGCCAAAGTTTTAGTAGGCCGTGCTCGCTGAGCCATAATTTGGCGTTGGGGTTGAGCATTTAAGATGAGCGTGTAGGCCGTGCTCGCTGAGCCGTAACTCAGCGTTGAGTTTGAGTATTTGAGATGACCAAGAGATGGTCCGGCTGACTTATAATCGACTAGGTCGATTGATCATTGCTTCGATATGATGTTGTGAATTGATTGATTGGATGGAAATGACCAGTGAATGGTCTGTTTGACATGTAATCGACTAGGTCGATTGATCGAATTATCGATCTGTGATGATGTGATTATGTGTCTATTTGAACTGTGCTAATATGCAGGGCGGAATCTGGGGCCAAGGTAAGTCCTTTAACTCGTGTTGTGCATAGGTAGCCCTAAGGTGTATTGGTTTACTAATCGGGTCTTAGGGGGTAGAACTTGCTGAGACGTTGTCTAATTGGTTATTGAATAACCATTTCAGGTCCCTAGATACAGTAGACTTGGATTTTGAAGATCTCAAAAGTCCGGTGCAGTCTGCTGAAGGCTCTAGTTGGAGTGTGGAGAATGATGAAGAGGAGGACGGGGACTCGTAGCTTGTAGAACCCCGCTTCTGCTTGTAGACCTTGTTTTTTAAATTGGCTTAATGTGAATTGGACTTAATAGTTCACCTTGTGTATATAAGTGTGAAGATTTTTAAGAGTTTGAAATTTAGTCCTACTATTCTATCCCAATGTTTTATTGTTTGGGGATTTATAATTGCTTCCGCATGTGAATATGAAAATAAAAGGGTCGGCGATACGTCTTGGGATATCCCAATTTTTTTAATCAACCAGGTGAGGGATAGGCACGCGTTCGAGGATCAGGGCGTGACATTCTAAATAAATATTTGTTGTCGTTCCTTTTCAATTGTATAATTTCTTTTAAAGAAATTTTGATGAGAGGATGTTATATGATACTGGGATCATATATGCTTCTTATCATTATTTCATCTCAAGAAAATATAAAATTGACTAGGTTTTGTATTTTCTTAATTTCTTTTGACTTGTACTAATTTGAACTATCTTCTTTCAAAATGTATTGAAAGACGGCTGAAAAACGATCTATCATACGTACTCGCCACCAAGCAAGAATAGAGAACGAAGATATCTGTGCTCATGTTATTAACATGGAGAACCAAATGGTGCAAATGATGGCACTGTTAGCTGATCTCTCCAACCAAGTAAAAAACTTAACTACTATAGCTCTCGCTGCTCTTACTGTGAATCTTCCTATTGCGCCCTCTGATGTGCTGGTAGTTGAACCCATCGGGAAAAGGGTCTACTGAAGAGGTTCCTACTACTACCCCAATAGTTATTAATCTAGAGGTTCCGTCTAAGGAGACCCCAACTCCATTCCTTGATGAAGAGAGTTCGAGATGCCTCGCGAAGATCGAGGAGCACTTATGTATGCTGCAAGGCTATCAACTGCAAGGGTTTGATAAGCTGTCACCCTTCGCAAAGGTTAAGGTCCCTGAATTCTATAAGGAGCCTAAGTTTACAAGGAGGTATGATGGCATTGGGTGCCTCAAGACCCACTTGAAATACTATCTAGGTAAGATGGTTCGCTACTCAGACAATCCTCCGCTCCTAATTAATTCCTTTCAGGATAGTTTGGTTGGTCCTACGTTGACATGGTTTATAGAGTTGGACTTGGAGAAGATTCATACTTGGTAGGATCTCGCTAACGAATTCCTCCAACAATATAAGTTCAACACCGAGATCGCTTCGACCTGAGAGGAATTGGTTTGGGTCGAGAAAAAGAGAACCGAAATGTTTAGAGTTTATGCTCAAAGGTGGAGAGCCATTGCATCTCAAGTAAAGCCACCCCTGTTTGAGAAAGAGGCTATGAAATTGCTGCTTCATGCCATGCCTCGAGACTTCTTCGAGAAAATGGACAACCACACCTGCATCAACTTTGCCGCATTGGTAAAGCTGGGTGAACGCATTGAGGGGATCATGGGTGAAGGAAGGTTGATCGAGACCATGAACCGTCGATATGCCCTGAAGAAAGATAAGGAATCAACTCTGGAGACTGCTTATATACATAATTCTTCTTCTCAGAAAACGTACAAACCTTAGGCTCATAAACTTGCTGTGGAGATAAGGAGCTCTTCCTGAAACTTTGATTGCAAAGGAAAAGCCCCACAAAAGCAATTTACTCCATTGCCTAGACCTATGTCTCAGCTACTTCCAATGTTGATTGAAAGTCATCTCATGTCGATAAAAATCCTAAGGGATAATCCATCGAAATTCCCCAAATTCAACCTTAATAAGACGTGCGAGTATCACATGGGAGAGAAGGGTCACCATGTGGATAACTACTTTGTGCTATGTTCCAAGATCCATAACTTGCTGGATAAGAAACTGCTCTCCTTTGAGGATTCAATGCCGAATGTCCAAACAAATCCCCTTCCAAAACACTATGAAGATGTTAACATGATTTTTAGGGATGATGACAAGCGTATACTCTTGATGGATATCCAAAAGTTGGAACATATCACGCCCTTCGCTGATCGCCAACTGGAAAGTGACATCACTCGTGATGAGAAGATAGCTTGCTTAGCAAAGCTAGCTGAGCTGGGAATTATTCAATAAGAAGATGGTGAGCTTGCTCCGAGACGGATGTCTCTAGTTGAAGTTGATTTGTTTGGCAAGGATAATATTTCAAAAGTCATAAAGAAGGCTGAGAATCCAAGTCAGGACAACACTTGAAAGGAGGATCGTCGAGCCTCGAAAAGCAAAATCCTTATGTACCAAGACTCTAATACTGGAAGTGAGAATGAATATAAAGCTTCCCACAAGGACCATGAGTTTGTTTGAAAAGCTTGCAAAAGTGGTGAAGTTGTTGATATCCTTGGCCAACCAAGTGGCAAATATGACTTTAAGGTGAAGTTCACACCACCACCAAGTTTCTTCGTTGACGTAAAGCATATTGTCCCGAGCGGATGGGATGATGAAGGAGACCTTACTTTAACTTTGCCAAAAGATAAAGAGGTCGACTCTGATGACGAGGATGAGGATGAATACAAAATTTCTCGTTGGGATCGTGAGTTCGTAAGGGAAGCCTGTGAGAGAGGTGAAGTGGTGGACACCGTGGGACAACTAAGTGGGAAGTATGACTTTATGGTCAAGTATACTCATTCTCCAAGTTATTTCCAAAACCCTAAAGACATTGTCCTTAGTGGATGGGAAGATGAATTCGGGGATGACTTCGTGGCTATGATTGAGCCCGTTGTGATTGATCTGAGTAAAGAGAAAATTCCCCATGGGGCTAGTGCAATCGACAAGGGTGTTATCGAAGTTGGCTCTTTGATTGACAATTTTGAAGTCATGAAGATCTTAAACATCAGTTTTGGACCGGTCGTCATTGAATTGCCGCCAGAAGTTGCTGAATGCTCAAATACTTAGGAGACTCCTACTTATGACACCAAGGCGGTCCCTTGGAATTATAATACACATCAAATCGACGCCATCACCTGATTGGTCGAGTTTACCCACCACGTGAAGGTGTGGAAAAGAAGGCTGTAACTGATGAGGAAGCCGAACAACTCCTCAAAACACTCAAAACAAGTGAGGCAGAAGTGATAGACCAATTGTGCAAAATGCTTGCACAGATTTCTCTATTGGAGCTTTTCAAGACCTCTGAATAGCATAGAAATGCCCTCCTCAAAATCTTGAATGAAGTCCATGTGCCCTAGGCCATTGGAGAGCTACAATTGGAGGAGTTTGTAGGTGCTATACTTCTTAGAGATTAGATAACCTTCTTTGAGAAAGACCTCCCTCCTAAGGGCCAAGCACACACTAAGGCGTTATATGTATCCGCTCAACATTTTAGGACTAGGATTTCAAAGGTCTTGGTCGATAATGGTTCCGCCTTGAACATTTGCCCCTTATCCACTCTCCATCAATTGATGATAGGAATGGAAAATGTCCGCCCTCCAAAGATTCCCGTCCGAGCTTTCGACGAGATGAGGAAAGAATCGATAGGGGAAATCGACCTACCACTAACGGTTGGCCCTGTTACCATTACTAAAAATTTTCAAGTACTGGATATTCCAAGCAACTTTAGCCTACTGTTGGGACGGCCTTGGATCCACGTTGCAGGGATCATTCCTTCTAGTTTTCATCAGATGATGAAACTTCCCATCGATGGAAAGATCGTGACTATCCAATGTGAAAGAGATGTGGAGATTTTTCATAACACCGGCATATCTTTCATCGAGCCTGAGGTCAAAAGAGAGTCAAGCTACCACTTGTTTGAGTTGGTGTCTGTCACCCATGCGCTTGTTGGGTCGATCATCAGGAAGCCTCCGTTCTCAAATGCATTCTTAATGTCAAGTAAAGAACTGCTCAAGAACGGTTTTGCTATCGGGAAAGGTTTGGGTAAGCTCGCCCAAGGCATGTCAAATTCCTTTAAGGTGGTCAAAATCAACAAGCACAAAAGCTTAGGTTATTAAGGTGATTGTAAGGGTGAAGGTAATCATAGAGGCCCAAACATTAAATGTAAGAGCTACCAACGCCTCCTGCCTCCAACATTGTAAGGATTTTTTTCCTAGCCCACCAAAGTTCTTGCAAGAAGAGGAGGCCAATGTTTATCACTTTGCTGACTTGTTCAAAGATGATTTGGTTAGCATCGTTGATGAAGATGAAGAGCCTGCAGTTCCCACTGTGTATGGGATGTTTTTAGTTCTTACATTTCATTTTAGTCGTATTCCATTCATTTTATTCATTTACATTTGTAATAATTTGAATCGCAAACTCTATGGATCCAAGATGATATACATTGTAATGCAGTTTTAGCATATCAATAAAATTCACATTTTTTTAATAGGCGTGTGAGGTTTCCTAAACCAGTCCTATGATGATGCTTTGAGGTGTGGGCCTCCACATGATCTATTGTTTCAAAATGTTTTAGTGGAACAAGGATGTCCAATGACATGAGGGCTAGTTCCTAATAAATTTTTCATAACTTATGCATGCATATTATTCATTTATATTTATATACTAACCATTTTTTATTGCATGTCAGGCATAACATTGCACATCACAATAGTCATTTGCATGGCTCGGATTTGCATTCAAGAGACTTTGGCAAACCCGATTACTCTGACTCAGAGAACAAGGACGATCCTCAAATTATTGAAAGGGAATGGCTCAGACATGAAGAATCTAAACCTCTTACCACCAAGCAGCCAATCATCGTGAATTTAGGAGATGCTCATGACCCCAAAGAAACCAAGATTGGGGTAGGTCTCTCTCAATTGGATGCCGATAGATTAATCGGACTTTTGAAAGAATATCAAGATGTTTTTGCTTGGTCATATGTTGATATGTCGGGTTAAGACCCCAAGATAGTGGAGCACATGTTATCACTCGATCCTAATATTCTGCCCAAGAAGCAAAAGCTCAAAATGGTGAAACTTGAGTTATCGAAAAAGATTGAAGAAGAAGTCATGAAGCTTTTAAATGTTGGGTTCATCGAAGTCACTCATTATGCTGATTGATTTGCTAATATAGTCCTGGTTATGAAGAAGGATGGATGGGTTCGAGTCTAGGTTGATTACTATGACCTTAATAAGGCAAGCCTAAAGGATGATTTTCCTTTGCCAGACATTGATGTATTAGTTGATGGTACTATTGGCTTTGAACTATTCTCCTTCATGGATGGATTTGCTGGTTATAACCAAATCCAGATGAAAGAGGAAGACAAGACTAAAACTTCTTTCATCACCCCATGGGGGACATCTTGCTACAAAGTTATGCTCTTTAGCTTGAAGAACGCAGGGGCAACATATCAAAGAGTCATGGTAACACTATTCCATGACATGATGCATAAGGAGATTGAAGTCTATGTTGATGACATGATTGCAAAGTCAAGACAAGGTAGAGACCATGTTGAAGACTTAAGAAAACTATTTGACTGATTAAGGAAATTAAAGCTGAGGCTTAACCCTGCAAAATGCATATCTGGGGTAAAGTCTGGGAAGTTTTTTGGATTTATGGTTAGTAACAAGAGTATTGAGATAGATCCTTCTAAGGTGAAGGCCATGTGCGATCTAAAACCTCCTTCGACTGTTAAGAAAGTTCGAAGCCTACTGAGAAGATTGAATTATGTTGTGAGATTCATCTCCTAATTGTCAGAAACCACTAAGCCGTTCTTCAAGCTATTAAAAAAGAACGCCAAGGTCAATTGGGATGAAGAATGTCAGAAATCATTTGAAGAGCTTAAGCGATATCTTTTGCAATCTCCTGTACTTGTATTGCCTATTCAAGGTTTGTCTGTGATCTTGTATCTCACCATTCACAAAGAGTCTTTAGGAGTCATGTTGGCACAAAAGAACCCAAGGATGGAATAAAATGTGCCATATACTACCTCAATAAGAAGTTTACTACCTTCGAGATTCGATATCTGGAATGGAAAAGACTTGTGTAGCCTTGATTTGGGCTTTACACCGACTGATGCAATATACTCTTCACCACCGTATCCTGTTGATGACTGAGAATGATCCAATTAAATATCTTTTGGATTGGTTGGAAGGCTTGCTAAATGAAAAATATCACTCTTTGAGTTTGATATCCGAAGCATGGCATAAAAGATTGTTAAAGGGCAAGCCATAGCTAATATGTTAGCTGAAAATCTTGAGAATTTTGATGACTGGGGTGAAGTTGATAAAAGAATTTATTTGGTCTAGCATGACAAGTGGATCATATATTTTGATGGAGTTGTTAACCTTTCTGGTTCTAGCATTGGGGTAGTTTTAATATCCCTATAAGGTCAACATTACCCAGTAACTGCAAAGTTGGTATTCCCTTGTACCAACAATATTTCTGAATATGAAGCTTACATCTTTGGTCTGCAATTAGCCATCGATATGAAAGTCAGAAAGTTTCAAGGTGATTTTGCACTCATCATCCTCTAGATGAAATGTGAATGGTAAGCATGAAACGTAAAGTTGATTCGTTACCATGAATTTCTCGAAGACTTGGTCAAGAAATTTGACGAAATCTCTTTTGATTATCTGCCAAGATCACAAAATCAATTTGTTGATGCCCTGGCGACTTTATCTTCAATGTTACAAGTAACCGATGGTTTGAGCATTGATCCTTTGCAAATCAATGTCTCGAAGAAGCCTACTTATTGCCTGATGATTGAAGAAGAATCTGCTGGTCAACCTTAGTATTATGATATCATGAATTACCTTCAAGAAGGCAAATTTCCCCAAGGGAGTCAAGTCAATGATCGAAAATACCTGATGAAGTTGACATTCAAATTCTTCCTTAGTGGAGGAGCCCTTTATAAATTGTCTTTCGATTTAGTTTTACTGAAATGTGTGGATGCACAAGAAGCTAAACTCCTGATGAAAGAGATGTACGAAGGAGAGTGTGGCCCTCATATGATCGGTCATCTCCTAGCAAGAAAAATCATGAGGTTCGATTACTACTGGTTGACCATGGAAGTTGATTGTATTCAACATGTGAGGTGCTGTCACCAATGCCAAGTCTATGGAGACAAAATTAACACTCCTCCTAATGAACTACATCAAATGTTCGAATCCTGGCATTTTTCAATGCGAGGCATCGACATCATCGGACAATTTAATCCTAAAGTATTGAATGTACACAATTTTATCTTAGTAGCCATTAATTACTTCACCAAATGGATTGAAGCTAGTTCTTATGCCCGCATCACTGCAAAGAGTGTGGCAAAGTTTATCCGTTGTGATATTATTGCCAGATATGGAGTTCCCAAGGCGATTATCACATACAGTGGATCAAACCTAAACAACAAGATAATGGATGAATTACTTGGAGAATTCTACATTCACAACTTAAATTATTCTCCTTACCACTCACAAATGAATGGAGCTGTGGAAGCGGCAAATAAGAACATCAAGAAGATTTTAGCCAAAATGGTTGAAAACTATCGTGATTGGCATGATCAATTACCGTATGCTTTGCTAGCTTATCGAACTTCAATTTGCACTTTAACTGGGGCAATGCCATTCTCATTGGTTTATGGGATAGAGGCTATGCTACTCGTAGAAGTGGAAATTCCTTCATTGAGGATACTTTCTCAAGTCAAGCTCTCTAAATCTAAATGGGTTCAACAAAGGTTTGAACAACGCAATATGATTGATGAAAAGAGGGTAAAAGCCCTATGCCATGGACCCCTAACTTGTTCAATTGCAAGGTTAGGCTAGGACATTTTGAGACGAACGATCTCATCTTGAGAAAAGTGCTACCTATCATTCCAGATTCTCATGGGAAGTTTACTCCAAACTACAAAAGCCCATATATTGTGGGGAAAGTGCTACTTGGTGAGGCATTGATCCTTGTAGAAATGGATGGCCAAGAATTGCCAAGGCCTGTAAATGCCAATGCTGTCAAGAAGTATTATCCATGAATAAAGTAAAAGGCCATTGAGCTACTTTTGGATTAATCTGAGCCACTTTAGGATATTTACATCATGCATCTCCTACATACATGTCACATCTGCATGTTTGTTCATTTTGCAGGATCTCTGAAGAAGATTCCACCTGTCCAAGGGAGATCAACCTTAGAATTTTTTTTTTTCAAAAGTGACCATCTTCTTTAGAACTTATAAGTGGCCCTATCTCTTAGAATGCCGATAGAATTAGTTAGAACTCTAGAAATGAATCCCTGTCCTGAACAAAGCCTGATTTGTCCACAATTCTCTTTCAACCTTGTTTCCAAGAGCCTCCCCAGTAAGGTCAAGGGAACATGTCTTTCCAAAAATTTTAGGCACATTTTCATTCCCCAAGGAGTTGAATTTAATCAAAATGTGTTTTGAAAAACCCGAAAAGGATTGTTCAATATGCTAAGAGGTAGTGCCTAAAATGATGAGAGGCGGCCCTTTACCAAGCACGTCCTTATACATTCTTTGAGAAAATTGAGTAAAAAGAACCATGTCTTAGGGCATAGGGTTCATTCACAGTAAAAACACGGTTTGGAATGATAAAGGCATTTTGTTCTCAATCCCAAACAGTATTGATATCCCTTACAAGCCGCTTTGAGCCAAATATGGAGTATTTCCAAAATAGCCCTGTCAAGAACGACCCCGCATTAGGGCAAAATAGGGGGTCTTGGTTGAAAGTTATGGAGCAAAATATCAAGAAAGATTTTATTACTTTCACTTGCATTAATCTTCTTATGCTGGATTCAGGTGATTTCTTATCGAAGCTCGAAGCATCTCGAAATGATGAAGAGCATTCCGTTCACTACTCTAAACACAATTATCCTTTGCTTAGCCAAATTAAGCTTTGTGCAATTCCTTCATAACCGTAGGTGATGATTATCTCTCCACACTGGGGTAAGGCATGTGATTTACCAACAAAATTGAGAATGTTGGTCATGTTTGTAAATACCACTTGAGAGTTGTAGATACTCAAAGGAGAGTGAAAACTAGGGGGCATGAAAAAGTAGTGTGTCTAGTAAAAGCAAGTCTAATGCTCATGAAAAAATGCAAAAAAAATAAAAATAAAAAATGCAAAAATGCAAAGAAGAGCAAAATTAATGGTCATGCAAAAGATCATTTAGAAAAAAAGAAAAGAAAAAGCTTTACAAAACATGTAGTGCAAGCAATGTCATTAGAAAAGAGAGCTAAGCTCTCATGTCTCAAGACAAATAGTCAAAAGGACTCTTGAGATAGGTTAAATTTTAAGAGTCAGAACTTTGGAAAAGTTGTGTCATGGTAATGATGCCAAGATAAACACTCACTTTTAACCCCTTGATATCTGAAATTTTTTCAAGTCTTTTAAGCCTCACCTGAACCAACATTACAACCCTTATTCAAAGTCTCTTTCAATTGGAATGGTTTGAGTTGAAATGAGGATTTCACATAGGAACTACTGCTAGAAGAAGTGGAAGCAATTCTATCATATCTTATCTTCGAGATTCTTGACTCATAAACTCGATGAAGTTATTGAATATTCGTTTCTTTGCCTTAAAGTGCATACCCTTTGTGTAAGTTCACGACCAAGCTATCATTACTATCTTTTCAAAATACCTTTTGATCAATGAATTGTATTCACTGTGAATGTTTTCGAAAGCCTTAGACATAGGTTGAGTGAGACCTCTCTAGTGAGATTTAAGCAGTTTTCTCACATCAATGGTTGGGAATAAAAGCCCTTTTTGAGAGCTAGTGTGAAGACCTCTTTTGATTAGGATGTTTCTACTTGGCATAATTGATTTAACCCTTAGGTAGTGAATCAAATCTCATTTTATTAAAATCCTCTTCAAAGGAATTTAACAATTAGCATCGTTTTGCAAGATTGGTTCTCAAGCAATCTTGAAACCCTTTTTCAAAATATGTGCTCCCTAGTGAACCGATTTTTGGTAATCCTAAACCATACCCTTGTTTTCGATTTTTGGTCATCCTAAACCATAACCCTTGCTTTTGGTTTTTGGTTACCCTAAACCATATCTCTTGTTTTAGGTTCCTGGTCAACCTTAAACATCGTCTTCTAGGTTCCTGATCAACCTTAAACCCCATCTCTTAGATTCTTAGTCAACCTTAAATCTCATCTTTTAGGTTTTCGATCAACCATTTAACCTTGTCCTCTAGGTTCTAGGTTATCATTGAACATTGTCTTTAGGTTCTAGGTTATCCTCATAAACCTTGACTTAGGGTTCTAGGTGATTCTTAAACCTTGTCATTAGGTTAGTGGTTATCCTTAAACCATTCTTTTTTTCCTTAATAACCTCATTTCCTTCATTTCATTCCATGAGAGAGACAGAGTGAATAAACCCCAACAAAAATTCAAATACCCCAATGAGTGAAGGTAAGTGTCAGGTACGTCCATCACCAAATATCGTTTTTTTTTTTTTTTTTTTTGTCCTTTTCTATTTCCAAAGTGGAGTCGACTAAAAATTACATGTATCAATTTTATCTTTAAATGGAACTTCTTCGAGCTCTCACTCAAAGAGGGCCATCTATTGACACCATATAATTAGTTGACACGTCATTAAAAGGTAAAAATCGAGATTTGGGTTTTGATTGCGGTAGAACCCCATTTCTTGGCCAAAAATTGTTGTTTTTCATTTCTTTATTTTGCATTGTCGTTTTTAAGCAATTTCTAGCTCATTTTCAAGAAAAACTCGAAAAGTCAAACGATTAACTTTCAGGTTGACTTTTTGGTCAATCCTTTGACCAAAAGTAATCCCCAGGTCAAAAATTGACTTTTTACCAAAAAAACCATTTAGCCTTAATTTCACTTTTATCGAATCAATTTCTCAAAAATTCAAAGAATTGACCAAAAAATTCAACCTTTTAGGAAATGTCAACTAAATGGTTGACTTTTGGTCAACCTTTGACAAAAAAAATAAAAAAATAAAAAATGCACAAATACATTTATTTTAATGTCAATTTGACTTTTCTGTCGAAAATTTCACAAAATTCGATTAAGAACCTTGACCTTTGAATTTTTCGTTTTAGATACTAAATCGACCGAAATAAAATTATTTTTATTCTAGTCATAATTAGGTGTAATTCCTTATTTGACATTTGGTTTAGGGACTGTTTTAAATCTGCCTATGTATTTAGTTTCGTGATTTACCATGTCAAAATGCGAATTGCTGTTTTGAGTCCTTATTAGGGGACCAAAATCGATTCTTCATGACTTGTGAATGGATGATTGTTTCTCACTAATTTCCTTAAGATAAGTCTAAATCCAAAATCGATTTTCGAAACTTCACACCACAACTTATCAATTTGAAGGATTTTTTCCTCCTGAGCATAAAAAAGTCAAGCAATTAAGCTTTAATCATCAAAATTTGAAGTAACCCATTCATGGTTATGGTTTAATTTCATAAATCTATGACCAATTTTAATATTAGGCTTAGATCCATTTTTGACCTAAGCTCGAGCGCTTCAATTCAAAGTCAATTTGAATGTGATAAGTGATCTTGCACATGGGTAGCTCAGTAGACAGTTCAATTGTGATATTAATTGAATTCAATTTTAGTTAATTTGTAAATTTGCCTATTGAATTACAAATTTAACCATTTTAGCCCTTTAGGCTCAATTCAAAGCACCCATGGTTTTGACTCGTTATTTTTCATGATAATCATTCAATTAGATCAAGAGGAGACCCCTATATCACGTTCATAAGGTTTGATTATGATTAACTTAATTATACCTTAATTGACCAATTTCTTCTTAAAAAAGGTAAAATTCCTTTTCAATTTGGTCATTTAGGGACCAAATTGTATAAAGTTTGGACCCATAGGGGCCCCAAGTGGACGAAATAATAAAAACCAGACCAAACCGGTCAAGAACCGGTCGAAAACCGACCAAATCGGACTAAACCAGTCTGACCGGTCTAACCGTCCGTCGGTAGGGTTGGCTGATTCAACCCCTTATCGGCCAATTTCTGACCTCCAACGACTAGTTTTGGGATCTTCTCACTGTCAATTTCACTTATGCACCTTCAATTTCCCAAAATGATACAAATTGATCCTCGAATTTCATCAAATAGCAAATTAACCTCTAATAAGACATTTTGGCGCAAATCCCGATTTTGGCTTGGGTTTTTGCAAATCAAACCCATTAAATCAATTACCCGACACCTCAGATCATGATGGAGCCTTCGAAACCAATTTTTGACCTTTGGATCGAAATTTTGACCGTCAGATCTAACCGACGGCCGAAATCGCTTAATTTGGGAAGTATATAAGTAAACTTTTCTCTCCATTTAGTGGGAGGCTTCATTTGTGCATGAAATCTCTCTCTCTCTCTCTCTTAAAAAATTGCCGCCAGTTTTGCCCCTCACTAGTGGCTACTTGATCGAAGCCACTAGCTGAGAGATCCTTCAGCTCCTCCTTTCCTCACTCGCCCACATAGGTTACTGGAGAGGCGGCCACAGCTTCCGTCCAGCGGCTTCTCGGTTGTGGCACCAAAGATCAACAATCAAGCCAGTCTATTCCCCGATCGACCAATACAATCGGATCGATGCCGATCGTCGCTCTTCCTCCCGACCAAGATTTGGTCCTCGAAGGTTTGTGAAGATTCGATCAAAGTTCCGACGAAAATTCTACTCAATCATGACCAAAATCGAGAAAAGTCGCATCAAATTCTCGGTCTCGAACCCCGTAAAGCGAGGTCGGATCAGCTGACTGAGGGTAGGGATCAATATTAGGGATATATGCTAAGCTTATGTGATCTTTGATGAGTTGTTGAAACTTGAACTTGAATTATTGTGCTTGATTTTGCTTAAATTTGCGATTTTGTAGCCTTAGGACTAATTTACTGTTTTAGCAAAAATGAGGTCCGAAATGACCTTGTTTCAACTCGAGTTATCTTAGGATTAGGTAATACACATCTCAAGCTTCAAAACGATAGGTTACATGCCTCAATCGAGTGTTGTTTGACCCTCAAAAAATACTTTCAAAGATGAGCGATTCTCTAGTAGTTTAGTTGGATTTTCGATTCTATTCTAGCTCCGATATGAAATTTTACTATTTTTGTGTAGCCTCTTGTGATGATTTCTGGACAATCTTGCCTTCACAAATCATCTTGTGTATTTTCTGTAATTTTTTTTGTGATTTTTGGATGTGCTTAACTAGGTCAAATCTACTTAGATCCAAGCCTAGGTCAGTTTGTTTTGTATTGATATCTGATTTTGTCATTTTTGTACTGATTTATGTGTTGAGTTCTAGAAGAACTTTTCTTGATGAAAGTTACTTGCAATTATGTGGAGAACATCTGTTAATTTTTATGTGATTTTTGGATTAGTTTAACTAGGTCACAATTGCTTAGATCTGAACATTGGACAATTTGCCCTGCATTGATTCGAACAATTTCTATGTTGCGTTTTGATAAAATTGATTCTACAAATGTGCTTATTTAGTCTCAAATCCTTCATAAAAGTTGAAATACATGATACATATGTTCAATTGATGCATGCTTTGCAAAGTCTTGACATTGGCAAGTGAGTCAATTGCATGAGTTAATGTTAAAATGTGTTGCATCAGTAAATAGTCTAAATGTGCATCTCTATTTTGTCATTTTTGCTGCGATTCATGCGATCACATTTAGGTTTCGAACTCTTAATGAGAAATGTTCATCATTGCATGTTCTATATTTATGATTTTTTCGTAAGATTTTTGCACGTCTTGAGATGTCTGAAATCGTGCATGTTCTATGAGGCTAATGCTGAAACTAAATCTTGTTGTATATGCATCTTGCTATGTTTGTTTAAGTTATTTAGAGCCTAAATTTTGCAATAATGTCTTCTTGACACTTAAACTTCATGTTACGAGGTTTAAGTACATATTCACATCATTGCATTTGAGTGTTATTTTGCATGATTTATGTGTGCTGCAAGAGTACTTGTTCACCAAGAAACTCTCAAGCATTTCATCATGAATCTTGAGTCATCTTATATTGTCTTCAAATTGAATGATATCTTCTCATGTCGACTTAGGATTAGATGATCATCCCAATTATTTGTCACATCCAATTCTAAGTCACATGTGATCTTTTCATGCCATTTTTGCATTACTTGAATGATTTTGAGATTTATTAATATATATTTGTGTTCTAGTTCTTAGTTACTAACATGCGCACCTTTAGAGATATTGATCGTGGTGCACCTAATTGACCTAGTTTGGACTCGAGCCATTCTAGGAAGTTGTAAGGTATTTTGAGAGATTTCCAATGCCACTAATTTCATACAAATCACTCATCGTTTGTACCACTTTTCATTTTTTTTAACTAGATCATAATCTGGACATGAGATCAAGTTCAAACTCATGTTCTAATCCCTGTTTGGACAGGCCTTTGATATTTTTATTTCACTTTTTCTATTAGGATTTTGTATTTGGCCTCTTAACAAAACTTATTTGTCAACATGTTGGCTACATTGTGTGAAAATTTGGTGATTTTTAGACTTGTTTTGATAGGACAAATCCTTGTGATATTGGTTGAGTGTCCTACCGTTTTGACAACTTTTTGACATACTAATGTTTGTTGTTTGATTTTTATAAAATCATGTGTAGCTTGTTTAGGAAAAATTTCTCACAAAAGTTGTTCGTTTTTATGTCCTACATAGTAGTGAATTTTTTCATAACTAGATTGTTGATGGAAATTATTCAATTTTGCTGCAACATCCTGCTTGGTCAGAAATTTTCCAGATATGAACATGATTGGGACTTTTTAGTTATAGTTTTTAGGTTAGATTGTACATGAAATTAGGTCATGCCATCTTCATGAAAGCTGTTCTAAATGCTTTGATCTTTGTTGTTAAACAATTGTCATTTTCAAATTGCATCTTTCAAAAATACTTTGGTACATGTGATGTTTCCCAAAAACAATTTCTAAGAAATTCTTTTACAAAGCTCGATTTGACTTAAGGAAAAATCGTAATTTGGACCATATTTAAAATGCCCATGACACTTGTGAGTGCATTTATGCGAGCCCTGAACTAGCCTTAGCAATTGAACGTGTTCCATAGCCTAGATATTCCTAAATATTTTCAAGCCTCTTTTTTTTTTTTTTTTTTTTTAAAATCCTGATTTGATATAGTGAAAGTCATGGTTTGAATTATATTCAAAATACCTGCGACATTTATGAGTACATTTATGCGAGTCCCGAGCTAATCTTGGCAATTGAATGCCTTTCATAGACAAGACATCACTTTGGCTCAATATATATATATATATATATATATATATATATATTGTGGATGATTTTGAAATATGTCTTTGAAACATCATAGGTACCCCTTGTCACGACCTACCCCTCGAGGAAGGGAATAAGTTTAAGGGGTATTGCCTAAAGGACAAACCTAAGGCCCATAATTAAGCATGGGCTCTCCCATGCTCATACCTCGTGCGACATTATGGTGTTCTTAAAAATTTCGCAATAAGGAGTTGCCACTAGTCTATTGGGGTTGGCTAGAAACCAAGTGAGGCATTGGAGTGTACCTCACTTTTTATGCAACTAGAGAATCTAGGGTCGGAGACTTGATTACACTAATTAACCAATTAGTGCCATTTCGGTACCTAATCTTGTTCATTTTATAAAAAGATGTTTTTGTCAGGTAATCTGGATTGATTTTATGCATATACACTAACATGTAAAATGATCATACGGGTGCACAATCATTAAAATAACAATTAGCAGTTAAGGAAAAGTGATTAAATAAATTGCATGAAAGAGAAAAAAATTTAATATTGAAGAAAAGATAAATGCTAATCCTAGCTAGACTAAAGGGAAGCCAAATTTAATATACAGAAATTGCACAATCAAGGGTATTCGTCTTTAAGAACAATTGAAACCCTAAGATGAAGCCCTAAAGGCCTAGTCAAACTTGGGCATAATTCCGAATTGAAATGCATCATATTTTTAGAAGAAAATTACTCCAAAGATTAATTTTAACCTTTTTAAGGAAATTTAAATTTTTGGAATTTTTTTATTTTTCTATTTTTTGAAGAATGAATTTTCAGATTTTCCTAAAAACTGAATTTTTGCAATTTTTAATTTTTTTTTTAAAAATCGATTTTTTTAATGTTTTCTGAGTTTTTTGAATTTTCGGAAATTTTTTTGAATTTTTATTATTTTTTCGAAATTTTTTGAATTTTTTGAATTTTTTTAAAATTTTAATATTATAATATTCGAGGGAGCGGGTTCGGACCGGATAAACCAGATCCGACCCGCCAACACGGCCCAAACCTCGGATCCAACCCAATCGGATAAAAAATACATTTCTTCTAAATTTTTTAGGTTTTTTTCATCATTTTTTTTAATTTAATGTTTTTCTTTCTTTTTCTCCACCCTTTTTGTCTTCTTCCCTCTTTCGTCTTCTTTTACTACACTATTTTCTCTGCTATTCCTCCTTCCCGAAACTTTCTTTTACTCTCTTTTTTACTCCTTTCTGCACCCCTTTTTTTTGCCTTTTCTTTTGTTTTTATTATTTTTTTTTTTTTTCTTCTCTTGGTCTTCTTCTTGCCCGGAGCTCACCCAAACAACCACACCTGAACCAGCTCCACCACCACAACAGACCCTCACAGGTGCCTAAGGGCCGCCACTAAGCCACCCTCCAGCAGCTGTCCACTCCGATTGCCACTTATTGACCTCCCTCCCTGCCGTCGGCCGAGCATACCCTCCTCGACCAAACACCGAACAAACAACGTCGACGATGGGAATGTAGCGAACGACTACACTGCCAACACCCAAGGTCACCCAACACCACCGGAACACTATAATAGAGCGCGACGCACCCAGACAACTCAATTTTAGCCAAAGATGAAGCCATGGAGACTAGATCTCATTGTAGCATTCTATCGAACAAGTGTAATACGCTAGAGGAATGAGAGATTCCGGCTCGACTGAGACTCAAATCCAGACCGGGACTCTTGACAAGGAAACCAAAACACACAACAACTCAATAGGGAACCAGCGGGGTCAGAGCTCGCGTGAGATGGACGATCGTGAGATCCAACCTGGCATGCCTAAAATAGGGTCCGAAAAGGGGAAATAAAGGGGCTTACCGGTTCAGCTTGAGGATATCGACTAGAGGAGATCGTTGGATGGAGTTCACGCGTGGCCAAGGCTCCCTCTTTCTCTCTCTTGAACAGCTCTCTCGCTCGTATCTCTCTCAGTCTCCCACTCGAGCCCCCCAAAACGAAACCACTCTCACACTTTTAAGCATCGGTGCAAATGGCCTCCTGTCGTGCCAGCTACCGCTACCGGCCTGCCCCCCAACTGAACGTCTCACGCGACGCTCACCCTGTCCTCTCTCTGACCAGTACCCTTTTGTTTTGCAAAGCGTGACCAGCATGAGGAGGAAGAAGACTAGCATGCAGGCTGGGCTTAGTGAAAAGGAAATGAAGTCAGTTTTGGCCCAAAGGAAAAGACATAAAGAGGAGAGGAGAAAAGAGAAGGACCAAACCAAATCCATTCCACTTTTTTCTTTCTTTCTTTCTTTTTTGAAAATTTTAACAATGAGTGATATTTGTGTAAATGCTTCTAATGTCTATGCGTAATGGATTTTAATGAAAGCATACACCATGCATTTTAATGAAAGTTATTTACTTTACTCTTTACTCTTTTTTTTAGCAACTAATCCTAATTTTGTATGCGATTAAGTCCTAAATAAAATGGTAAAATTTAGGTGTCAACACCCCTCATACATATAATCATGCCATTCATTAGACATGTATGTGTATGTGATTGGTGCATGACTTTGGTAATAAGTGATTTGTCGATGGCTCACTCATCTATTTGATTAGTTGAGAAACAAGGTCCAAAAGACATGCATGCATGTTTAATTCTTACAATGCATGTGACTTTTAGATATATGATAGGGTCGATGCATAATATCAAGGGAGAACCTTGGGATCACATAGATCGTTTAGTTAGGAGACTTATAGGCGTTATTGGCCATGCAAGAACACAATTGGTTAATAATGGCTATAAGTCACAAAAATGGATTGGGTAGGTGTCTTAGTGAGACCCTTGCATGAAAGACAAAGGCTGACCTCGAGGCCCCAAAATCTAATTTTCACATTGAATTTTCTTTAAATGATTGATCTTGACATGATGTCTTGTTTTTTTTATTGTTTTAATGTGTATGCTTGTTTTTTTTCCATTGTATGTACCTAGTTATAATTTTCTAGATTAGATTTAGATTAGGTACCCAAAGATAGAGAAAGCGCGAAGACAGTGGAGGTCGATGTTCATTCTAACCATTATCATGTACTATTCATTTCCCCAACATATGTCTCGAGTTTCATTTATTATATAAAGCCTGACAAGTTGCGGGTTTTCTCTTTTTCTCTTATCTTTTTTAATTGTATTTCTCTTTTATGTTTTCTAGGATTGGATAGTAGATTTACCGCTTTCCTTGATTGTTTACTTACGATCTCGTAATTTCAATTCCATTTATTGTTTTTTTTTTCTTTTTTTTTTTTTTTAGAAATAGAATAGTATGAAAATGACCAACACGCATGATTGCTTAGTTTAGGACTAATGATCCAAAAAAGGTAAGAAGAATTGCATGGACATGTTAGGTAAACACAACATACTGTTTAGGTATCGAAAGAGCGCTCATAGAAATATTAGCATAACCTAAGTTCCCGAACTTAAAAATTTGGTTGTGTAGGAATCAAGGGAACACTTCCGACCCTCGATTGGATTTTCTAGCCAACCCCCAAAACGAGGTTAATGGCGACTCCTGTCTTATTTTTAGGTTGTCATAAACAACCGGACTGTATAAATAAACTCGTCGCGCGGGGTACAAGTTTTGATGAAACTCACCATGGTTTAGCATACTCGATATGGGAGTACCCCAAAAGATGAAGTGATGCCATCCTTATAGGCGAAGCGTACTGTCGAGAAGGCTATCATGGTAAAGATACCCTTAAATCCAATATCCACACCCAACCTTTTCTCCCGAGGTGTGTCTCCCATTTGGGTATGGATCACGACACTCCGCTGTCACGTGAGGTACGAGTTTAGGAGAGCTCGTGATCTCATGGAGGGAACTCGCGAAAGGCTTAATCTAAAAGGCAAGGTGATAACATCTTTTAGAACATGAGTTGTGAGGGAACTCTCGCGATTAAGTACCCTTAAATCCGACCTTTGCCCATTTTCTTTCCTTATGATGGTGAGGGATTGAGGGCAACGAGATTGGGTTGTGAAAACCCCAAAAAGAATCAGCCATAATCGGTCAAAAATCGATCAAACTACCATGAACAGAATGGACTGGTCTAATCGGCCCGACCTGCCATTGGCGGGGCAGGTCAGTTTGGCCCCTTGACCGCCGATTCTAGGCCTCCGATGACCAATTTTGAGATCCTCGCTGTGTCAATTTCACTCTTATGCCCTCAATTTCTCATGATTTTGCAAATTGGCTCTTGGATTTCATGAATTTGCAATTTGATCCCTAATCAGGCCATTAAGCGCAATTCTCGTTTTAAACTCGAATTTTCGCAAATCGAACCCATCCGATCATTTCCTAACACCTCTTAATGATAATGAAACCTTTAAAATTGTGATTTGCCCGACACCTCTTAATGATAATGAAACCTTTAAAATTGTGATTTGGCCATTCGATTAAAATTTCAACCGTCGAATTGAATTGACGGTCGAGATAGGCCAAATTGGTGGTAGTATAAATAGGATTTTTCCCTCCAAAATTGGGAGGGCTCATTTCTGTAACAAAACCCTCTCTCTACAGATCTCTTTCTCTCTTCCCTATGTTTTTTTCCCGCCTCTTTCTCCTCTCTTTTCCCTCTACGCCGAACCAAATCGGTCTACTGTTGTCTGCCTCCTGTCAGCGAGCCACCGATCGACGATTCAGCCCCTCGACGACCACCTCTTCTAGTCCTAGCTACTATACGCCGTTGATCAGTTCAACCTTGATCAAAACTATTCCAATTAGGCTGAGCTCTCTTGGTGGTGCAAACCGGTCTAATTTGGACCGGTCCTTTTTATTGCTCAAACCGGCGGTCACCGAAAGGTCCTAGTGCTATCGATCACTGTCAATCTGTTATTAAAGAGGTTGTCCACCTCACTATGGTTAGGGATAGGTGGATCTCTAGCTAGATAAGCTCCAGCGTCCCTCTCTTCCACTGGCGGTGAAGACCAATCCAGTTTCTAGACCAATTCTATTTTTAGCTCAACTTGGTGGTTGTCGATGACTTCGGGAGGTACCGATCAGTCCCAGGGAGAGTCTTCGGCCTTGTTGTCGTCAAAGACTAGCTGATCCATCATTAGATTTCCTCTAGCAGTCCATTCCTCATCTAACACTTGAAGGTCAGTCCAAGCTTGGACTGGTTCTGTTTTCCAGTTAAACCGCAGGTTCAACTAGTCCATTGGCAGTCCATAGGTGTCTGATCGTGTTGAAAGCCAAAGAAATCATAAAAGAACGATCTCAGACTCAAATCCGATGAAGTGAGATTAGAATATCTAACCGGGGCTAGGATTCACACTTAGGACTCCATGAAATGCTTAGATAGATTGTTGATAGGTTTGATCATTGATTTGCTAAGATTGAATAGAGATTGAAGATGATTTATGGTTGATTATATGATTTTGGTGCAAATCTGCAATTTTTGGATCTCTGAGATGTGGTTACTATTTAGCCTAAAACGAGGCATTAAATGACCTTATTTCGAATCGAAACCTTCTAGACCTAGAAATTACGTTCTGGGACCTTCGATTTGATAGATTTCACGGCCTGAACGGTCGACATTTGACCCCCAAAAAATGCCTCGCAATTTGTTCAATTCTGCATATTTTCTAGTGTGTTTTAGGTTCTATTCTTAGTTCGCCTCAGAGCATTGCTATTTTTGTGCTGATTTATGTGTTTGATCTTTAACAAAGTTGTCTTCGTGAAACTTTGCACAAGTTTTGTTAGGTCAAAATCACTTCAATCTAAGTATAGGTTAGTCAGCCTTGCATTATTCTGAGACACATTTTAGCAAAATTAAGCATATAGATGAGCTTATTTGACCTTAGTATCTTTTATGAAGATTAAAATACATGTTGTGTGCTTCCCATTGGTGTATGATTTGCATGATTTCATTATCATTTGGTATGTCAAATGCATTTGTAAATAAATATAGGTTCTACTACAATTATGATGTTTAGTAATATGCATCCGTTTTGCCATTTTCGTCATAATTCGTATGATCACAATTAGGTTTTGAGGTCCCAAAAGAAAATACTTGTCATCCTTCATTCTATTTGTCAAATTTTTTGTTAGATATTTGTACTTTTCTAAATGACCAAAATTAAGCATGCTTTTTTATTTTAATGTGGGATAGACACCTTGTCATGTGCATGTATTCTTATGCTCATTTGAGTTTTTTAGAGACCAAATCTCATATTAATGATTCCTTGCCTATTGAACTACGCCTTACAAGCTTCATGTGCAATATGCGGTTCATCATCATTAAATACCATTTTGTATGTGAAAATTACATCACAATTAGGCTAGTTGCACTTAGAAATCCCCAAATATGTCACCATAGTCTTAAATCACGTTGCATTGACATCGATTTGTATGACATTTTCACATACCGACTTAGGGTTAGATGTTTACTCTAATCACTTGTTGCATCAAATTCTTAGTCGTGTGTGATTTCCATGTCGTTTGTGCATTGCGTAAGTGATTTTAAGGCTTAATAATGTATGTTTGCATCCTGGTTCTTAACGATTGATGCGCACACTTTCACAAACCTTAACTTTAGAGTATCGAGTTGACTTCAATTGAACCCGAGCCCTTTTAAGAAGTCATAAAGCACACAAAGATCTTTCAAATTCTGTTGATTTCATGCAAATTGCTCGTGGTTAGGCTCATTTTGCATTTTTCCTAATTTATGTCAGAATTCAAACTTAGAATTAAATTCGGAACCCTGTTTTTACCCCCATTTGGTACCCGTTTGGTTTAGCATTTGGAAGGGACTTTAGGGCTCTAAAGGGGTTTGGGCAAATGCAGGTGGTGTTTGGTTCAATTTTTTGAGGACTTTGGGAATATGCAATTGCATCTCTAAGGGGCTTCAAAGGCCTTTAGGGGAATGGAGGGGTAGAGGTGCATTTGAGAAGTAGCATTTTTGGAATGCAACTTCCTTTGTTTAATGAAAATATGTTAGTTGCCCATTTTGTCCTCATTTATTAAGCAAAATCCGTTTTTGCCCTTTTCTAAATAGAAAACCTGAGCCTCCTCTTCCTTACTGTAGCCTCACGCCTCCTTTGCACTCTCACACCTCTCTCCGTCATCCCTCACTGTCTCCTTTGCGAGTTGCTCTCTGGTGTCCATCCAAGATCGGCCATCCCAACCTTGAAGATCGCCTCCCTCCATTCTGCTCTCGCACTCGCATCGCGCTTGTAGCAGGGTAGTTGGATAAAGCTCAGAAGCTTCGATTCCATCGCTCATTTGTCCGATTTCATGGTCGCCACTGAAGATTCCGCACAAGATTACTTGCAAAGGCCGCAGGCATTACTCTTTTTACGCTCTCACACCTCTCCCTACCTCACGATTGTTTTGCGTCCGACCCTCACGTTCACTCACCTCTCCAGGTAAGATTTCCTTGGTTCTATTCGGATGTATGGAAGTCCCTCGCCTTTCTCGTACCTTAATGACTCCCCATTTCATGCTTGAAGCAGTGTTCCCTCATGATTGGCAGGGGTTTGAGTTCTCTTCCTCGCGTCACTCCTTCACGCTCGTTGCCCTTGAGCTCTCCTGTCGCGCTCGCGCTTGCTTCTGTCCAAGTCAGATTTTCTCAATTCATGTTGCGATTTTTGTGGAAATTTGTGTGGGTAATTGAATATCTTATGGCTAGAGTGGCATGTTCTAATTTGGTGAGAGATCGTAGCATGTTATTAGGTCAAGGCGCAACGTGGATTCTGAGGTAGCTTTCGCTGTAATGTTTTCTCATTGGATGGTTTAGTCTTGGTTAAGTTTCAATATGGGATTTAGCGGGTATGTAGGCCAGTAGCTCTTGTTACATTGGCGATTATGTAGCATGAGAAGATTGTTATATTTCTTTCTTGTTTGAAATGGATCGTCTTCTTTCACCAGCGGGGATTATCATAGCATGTGGATGAACATAATTGCAATAGTAATGCCATGTGGCTTTCTGGTAGGAGAAAAATTACTGGATGATGGCTGTTATGCTCATGACAAAAATTTACTTATCCGGAGCCTAAGGATTTTTAGGCGTCTTATTGCTTGTAGGCTACGTTATTTTTTATTAATCTCGAATATATTTAGTTTATATAAGCTCTTACTGGAGAAGATACATGGACATATCATTCGATTTTCCCTTCTCCAATTCAATATTGTCACTAAAGTAGTAATAGGTGTTGGAGGCCCAGAGGTTTTCCACAGGAAACCTTTTCTTCACTTACCTTGAGTTGCAATGGGTGAAATCCCACTTGTGCCACCTGTAATAGAAGTAGATGCTATTAATGTGTGTGGGTTTAGGTGTCACCAAAGTTTTATAGGTTTGTGAATTCTTATGTGTGTTATTTTGGATCATTTCTCAGTTTTCTTTCTTATTAGGGAGAAAGCTATTCGGTGAAGAAAAGGTTTATGTAATAGCATCATTTCTCAGTTGGAACTGGAAGAATTACCGGTGTTTCAAACATGTTGTGGCATTGTAGTGATGTGCAATGAGAACTCATTCAACTTAGTAGATTGCTTAGTGGACCAATTTAGTGTTTTCGTGCCTATTTGGTGGTGCAGAGAATGGGGAAGAACGGGTGTTTACAGTGGTGTATGGTCTTGGAGAGGGTAGTGCTGGGAGTTCTTTTGGGGATTGGCTCTCTGATGTTAGATGTAAATGGGGAGTGCCTTTGGTGATTGGGGGAGACTTCAACATGGTATTATGTACACATGAACAAAACGGGATTAGTACTAACATAGCTCGCATGAGGGAATTTTGGAAAATCTTAGACACTCTTTGTTAGTTGTTTTTAACTGTATTGGCATAAAACTCCTTTTCTTTGGTTGTCCTTTGAGGCTTCTATCTCCTATTTGGCGCTTTCATGAAGTTGGTTGAAGTTATCCAATTGCTTAATTTTTTACTAGTTCACCTTGATTTGGCTTTAATTCAATTACTGAATTTTTTCTTTATTATATGTCTCTTAAATCTATTCATGCTCATATTGTTGGAAGATGGCGAGTTCAACAAAGGAAAAGGCATATTGGACCGCCGAAGATGTGGAAACATTTTGTAAGTTGTGTGTTGAACAAATCGATAAAGGTAATCGTCCTGCAACCAACAAGAGAGATGGATGGACTGTCATAATTAATAAATTCGAGGAGTTGAGGGGCAAAAACTACGATAAAACTCAAATGAAGAGTAAGTGAGACAATCTTAAGGAAGAATGGAAAAGATGGAGGACGTTGGTTTATAGTGAAACGGGATTAGGATGGGATCCAAGGAAGAAAGCCATCGATGTGAGTGATGAATGGTGGGAGAGTAAAATCCAGGTGTTTATCATTTGTTCTTTTACTTTTCGATTAAGTTTTGATTTTCAATTATATACGACTTACTCAAATGCTTTTTATAACAGGTCAATCCTAAGGTTAAGGTTTTTAGGACGAAAGGCATACCTCCTGATCTTGAAGTGTTGCTAGATAGAATGTTCAGGGATACGGTTGTTACTGGAGGAATCACTTGGAATCCTGCACAAGGTTTATGTGTTGATGAGAATGTTGATGCCACACAACCCGATATTGATGATGTCGTAGGATCTACTGATGATAATTTAGAATGTCATGTGGGTGAAAATATTGATGAACCAATTCAAACTCGGGCTCGTAAAAGAGTAGCACAGACTTCAACAAGGCAATTGTTTCTAATTGGGATTCTCTTTATGTGGTTGACTTTGCATATATATGTTAATTGATACTATTGTTTTTCTTAATGGATTGTCAAGATTATTCATTGTTTTTCTTATTCTAACTCTATATTTTGTTACGTTAGGCAATTATGGATGATTCTCAAGAAAAGGACAATCGTGAACAAGAGGAAGATGAATTCCTGGATTTGCTTTCAATTGCTAATGCTTCAATTGCTTATCAAGCAACATACCTTTGCAAACAACCTTCTATGACCTCATCATATATAGGTCATGCCTTGATAAGAGAGTTGATGGCCGAAGATACTAATCCAATAAGATGCTATAATATGTTTAGCATGTATAGGGAAGTATTTAATAATTTATCTCCAATATCTTTTTCTTGGTTTGAGAAAGATTTATTTGACATTTGAATTGTCTACATACACGTGACTTAGTAACACGCTATGGCCTTAAAGGATCTAGGAATACTAATGTTGTAGAAATGGTTGGAATGTTTCTTTATATGTTGGGACATGATATAGGTAACAGGGTAGCACAAGAGCGCTTTCAATGCTCTGGGGAAACCATAAGTAGGCACTTTAGTTTAGTTTTAAATAAAGTATGCAATATGAGAAAAGATTTGATCCAACCAATTAATCCACAATTTCAGGAAGTTCTAGAGAAGATTAAAAAAGATCGACGATTTTATCCATCTTTTAAGGTAAGTTACGATTGTACAATAAAAACAAAAAACTAAATTTAAATAATGTAATAGTTGCATTATTTGTTTTAGGATTGCATTGGAGTTATGGATGGTACACATATCCCAGCAGTTGTACCGACGTATGATCAAATTTGCTTTATTGGTTGAAAAGGAAAGACTACTCAAAATGTGTTGGCCGTATGTAATTTTAATATGGAATTTGTTTACGTTTGTGCCAGTTAGGAGGGACAAGCTCATGATACTTGTGTCTTCTATGATGCCATTGGAAGACGTGATGCACAATTTCCCCATCCACCTCCAGGTTGGTTAATTAATGGTTTATGTACATCCATATATATATATATATATATATATTTATGTGGCATATATTAATTAAATTTATATTATATTCGTGTAGGTAAATATTATATAGTAGATGCTGAATATCCAAATCTCACGGGTTATTTCGGGCCATATGGAGAAGTTAGATATCGTTTGCTAGAATTTCGACAAGGTCCTACACGTACAAGTCATCGAGAAGTGTTCAACCATGCACATTCCTCACTTTGCTCATAAATTGAACAAGCCTTTGGCGTATTAAAAATGAAGTGAAGATTTTAACTACTATGCCAAGTTATCCTTATGAAAAGCAAGTGCAAATTGTCATAGCTAAAATGGCTTTGCACAATTTTATAAGAAAAATGTCGAATCGATACGGATTTTGAAACGACAGATTTGGATCCCGAGTATGAATGTTCAGTCGACCATGATGTTGTAAATGAGGGGACAAGTGCTTCAAATGATAATGCATTCCCTGACATGGCACGTTTACGTAATGAAATATCTATGAATTTGATAAATAGTTAATGATGTTTGTAATATTTAACGATAACTTATTTCTTTCTTTCGGACATATGTTGTCATGTTTATTGTAATGAAATTACTTTATTTTTAATTGAGTTTGATGTGATTTTTTTATTTAAAATTTTATTAATACATCTCTTATACATTATTCTCAACTTGAAAAAAATATATAAAAGTTAAGGCCATTGATTTTTGTCTTTGATTTTAAACAAATTAAAGTTGCAAAATTTTGAAATTGGCACATGAAAGGACTTTCCAAATGTATGTGTTTACCAAACAGCATTTTCCCCAAGTTGCATCTCAAGGCATCTTTTCAATTTTAGTTTACTAAACAGTATTTGCATTTCGCCAAACCCCTTTAGACTAAAGGCTTTTGCATTTCCCCAAGGACATTCCCCCAATGCTGAACCAAATGGGGCTTTAGATAGACTTTTGCCATTTTTGTACCAATTTTTGGCAGGGATTCTTGAGTTAAACCCTTAACAAAGTTTGTTTGTTACCTTTTTAACAATGTTGTGGTAAAAATTCATGATATTTGAACTTCATTTTGTAGGGTAAATTTTGGTTACAATGACTTGATGTCTTACTGATTTGGCAATTTCCTGATGCATTGTTGCTCTTTTTAGATTTTTATAAAGTCATACTTAGCACTTTTAGGGAAAGTTTCTTTACAAAAGTTGTTCCATATCATGTTATGCATGTTAGGTAATTTTTTTATAGTTAGATCATCAATGGGTGTAAGTCAATTTTGTTGATTTGCTATGCTTGGTCTGCAACTTTTTGCTGTAAGCTCTTTGTTGTGATTGTTTAGGTAGATTTTTTAGGCTAGCTTGTCCATAGTTGAGACATTACTTTTCCTCAAAAACATTCTTTTCCATTATCGATGATTTCAAATCCACTTTTTTTAAACATCACATGTACCCCCATGTAAATAATCACGTTATTCATTAGAAATGCTTGTGTTCGTGATTGGCGCATGCTCTTGTAATAAGTGACCCACTAATGGTTCACTCACTTGATTGATTGATTGAGAAATAAGGTCTAAAAGGCCTGCCTGTGTGTTTAATTCATGCCAATGCATGTGAATTCTAGATGTATGTTAGGTGCGATATATGACACTGAGGAAAACTTTTGGGAAGTCACTTAGAACGCCTTTTTAGGGATTTACAAGCGTTTTTGGTCATGTGAGAATAAAAATGGTCAATAATGGCTGTAAGTCATAAAATGAATCAGATAGGTGTCTAGAGGGACCTATGCATAAATTACAAAGGCTGACCTCGATGCCCAAATTTGGTTGATTTTGAACCTTGCTTCACTTGATTGATTAATCTTGGCCCTATGTCGTGTTTTTTATTATTTTGACTTGCATGATTATTTCTTTCCATTGTATGTACCTAATTATAGTTCTTAGATTATGTTTAGATTAGGATCTCGAAGACAGAGAGGACATGAAAATGGTGGAAGGTCGATGTCCATTCCAACCATAATTTTGTACCATTCATCCCTAACATATATCTTGGGTTTTCTTGATTTGTATGAAAACCCGATGAGTTGCGGGTTCCTTTCTTTCTTGTTCTTTCATTTTTTCTTCTTTTTTACCTTTCTTAAGATTGCATGATAGATTTACCGCTTTCCTTGGTTGTTTACTTATCGTTTTTTTATTTCCAATTCAATCGAGTACTTTCTTTTGTCTTTCTTAAAAATGGATGGCAAGTAAACGACTATCCACACTATCCCGAAAAAGCAAAAAATAAATACATGGATATCTTAGGTAACACAGCACACTGTTAGGTATCAAAAAGGCACTAATAAACACATTAACATAACCCAAGTCCTTGACCCTAGATATCTAGTTGTGTAGGAATCAAGAGACTACTCCGACCCTCAATTGGGTTCTCTAGCCAAATCTTAAAAACAATGCTAGTGGCAACTTTCGTCTTATTTCTAGGTTGTCTAAAATAATTAGATCGTTTAATAAACCCGTCGTGAGGGGTATGAACCTTAGGAAAAGGTTCACAATTATGATTTAACATACTCAAGATGGTGAAGCCGGTAAAGATGAAGTGATGCTATCTTTGGTGGATGTACATCTTAAGAGGGCTATCTTGATTGTAAAAATGCCCTTAAATTCACCTTTATGTCCGGTTTCCTTTCGACCTTAAAACCATTGATTAAGATGTGCCCAACATCAGGGTATGGTCATGATACCTTCTGTTGTCATGCGGGATATGAACTTGGGAGGTCACTATTATGATCAAGTGAACTCACAAGAGGTTCGCCTGGTAGGTGAAGTGATGACGCCTATGTGGATGAGAACTGTGAGGGAGCTCTTGTGATCAAGTACATCTAAATCTGACCTTTCTCCTCTTCCTTTACCTGATGGTGGGTGGTGAAGAGATCGAGTCACGACAGGCTTGGCGACTCCGATGGGGACTGGTTACTAGATTAATTGGACTTGAAACCATTAAAAATGGTTGTCGTGTTAACAAATGTGTCTTGTGTAGGATCGCCTGTATGTCAAAGTCACGTAAAAAATGAGGTAATTCGCTAACTAAGCGTTAAATGGTCTTATAAGGGGAGTTATAAGGGGTGGCATGCTTGTAAGCCCATTATCTTGTAGGTGAAGGATGTATGAATGTATGTGGAGTTATGTTGAAGTGCTGGATGTTTAATTTTAAATGCATGTTTATGAGCTTTTGCACTACATCACACACATAACCGTGGTCTAAAAACCCGATTCCCCAATTTACAACTTTATGAGGGTTTATGGGTGGAATCCACGAGTGAACGCTCGTGGTAATCATGCTTCCATAATCCGCTCATCCTAATTGATAAAAGTAGCACCAACCGACGGTAGTAGCGGTGGGTAAACTACTTTTATCCCTGGAGATGGGGATCTTGAGCCTTTAGCATCCTCACCTTAGGCGTCGAAACAAGTCCTCACTCGATATGTGATTTGTGCTTGCCATATGTTTGGTTGGTAAGATGTCTCCCATTTTACCATCGTTATCTTTTTTAGTTTCTAAATTTTAATTATGTGCTTTATATTCCAATAACGATAAATCTTTAATCATGAATGCCCCTTTAGGTTTAGGCTTAGATGGACAAGCTCGAGATCGACGTGACCCCATGCTAAGGAGTCTACAATCCATATGGGATAATCTCGACCCGAAGCATCAAGGTTACGTGGAGAAGCGCATAGGCTTTCTCCCAACCTTATTGAAGGTCAAGCCCTGAATCGCGATAATGAAGGCATTGGTCCATTTTTGGAATCCTGTGACCTCCACCTTTGGGTTTAACCAATACCAGTGGACACCCTATAATTGAGGAGTTTGAGATAGCCATTGGGTTAGGTAAGGTTTCCCTAGGTTTCGCCACTTCTCCTATTGGTCAAAATTCGATCTCTCTCTTGAGTCAATTCCTTAATATTCCCTCCAATAAAATTAGAGCCCTTCTTAAGGGAAATTCGAATTCCATGCCTATATTCCTTGAGCAACATCTATTTAGTCTTAGACCTAAATCCGATAATCAAATTCCTCGTGTCTTTCTTTTCATATTCTTTGGCTTTGTCGTATTCCCTCATACTCGAAAAACGATGGATCCTTTGGTTACTCACATTGTTAACCAAGTATTTACACATATGATTCTTGCCAAAACCTTTGTGTCCCTCAATCGATTCAAAGCAAATGGTTGAGGAACTCTTAAAGCCTTGCTAGGTCTTCTCCAAATTTGGTTCGTCTCTCGCATCAAATAGTTTGCTCCTCGTCTAAGAATCATCATTGTTACAAAGAATTATCGTCCAATTCTCATGTTTCATGAGAAGAACAAATTCTTCCCATCTTGTTCTTTCTCTATAGGTTTCCATTTCCTCAAAAGTTTCACTTTGAGATTAATCCAATGGCATGTTCGATGGCTTGGGAATCCCGAGATGCGCCTTATTAGTGGAGTTGACGACCTACTCCCCCTCATGGGATTAATCGGTCTAACGTCATATTACCCTTGAAGGGTGCTCTACAAACATCGCGCACTTCAAACGATCCCGCCAATCCTCAAGCTTGGGTTGTAATGTATTGATTATCATAATGAGGTCATCACAGAATACCAAATTGGTCATGTTAAAGCCGCGATCCAAAACATCATTGGGGTATGGTGTGCCTAATCCTCGCATCTTGTAGTCGCAGTTAACGAGTCCAACCTAGGGAAAAATGGGGACCCATCATGCGACTATCGACTATATATACCATCAAGTGGAACCTGAGCTCGAAGTAGAGTTGCCAATATTCCTGAGCCTCCACGAGTCCCATAAGCTCATATTAAGGAGCATGAAGATAAAGCCTCGATCGATGTGGAATGCTTAGTTCATGATGACAAGCATCTCTCTATGATCCTGTCTAATTCTTAGGATTCTTATTTGGGAATCTTTCATGTATTTTTCCTTTTCTTTAAAGGGATTTTTTTTTTGTATTGTCGCGACCTGATTTCATTGCCCTTAATCCTCCATCACGAGGAGAGAAAGAGGAAAGGTCAAGTTTAGGGTTACTTGATCATGAGAATTCCCTCACGGCTCGCGTTCCAAAAGACATCATCACCTCGCCTTTCGAATCAAGCCTCCCGTGAGTTCCCTCCACGAGATTGCGAGCTCTCCCAAGCTCGTATCCCGCTTGATAGCGGAGTATCACGATCCATACCCCCACACGAGCAACACACCTCGGGAGAAGAGGTCGGGTGTGAATATTGGATTTAAGGGTACCTTTACCATGGTAGCCCTCTTGATAGTATGCTTCACCCATAAGGATGGCATCACTTCATCCTTTGGGGTACTCCCATATCGAGTATGCTAAACCATGGTGAGTTTCATCGAAACTCGTACCCTTCAGGACGAGTTTATTATTACGGTCTAGTTGTTTTAAAACAACCTAGAAAGAAAACAGGAGTCGCCACTAGCCTCATTTTGATGGTCGACTAGAAAATCCAATTAAGGGTTGAAAGTGTTCCCTTGATTCATACGCAACTAAATATTTAGGTTCGGGGATTTGGGTTACGCCAATATTTCTATTAGTGCCCTTTCGATACCTAAACAATATGTTATGTTTACCTAACATGTCCATGCATTTCTTTCTACATTTTCGGGATCGTTAGTTCTAAATTAGGCAATCATGCGCCGTTTTCGTGCTAATCTATTTCTAAAGAAAATAAAAAGGAAACACCTAATTAAATTGAAAATTGCGAAGTAACAAGTAAACAATCAAGGAAAACTGTAAACCTATCATGCAATCCTATAAAATATAAAAGAGAAACATAATTGAAAAAAGATAAGAGGAAAAGAGGACCTGCAACTCGTCGGGCTTTATACAACAAAAGGAACCCACGACATATGTTGGGGAAACGAATAGTACAATATTATGGTCAGAATGGACATTGACATCCACCTTCTTCATGTCTTCTCCATCTTCAGGATCCTAATCAAACCTAGTCTAAGAACTATATAACTAGGTACATACAATGGAAAGAAACAAGTGTACACATCAAAACAATCAAAAAGATGACATCAAGCCGATGTGAATTCTCAAAAGGAATTCAATTTCATAAATTAGATTTGGGTTTCGGGCTGGCCTTTTGTAATTCATGCACAGGTCCCTCTAAGACATCTACCTAATTCATTTTATGACTTACAGCCATTATCGAAGGCAAAAGATCTCTTCAAGTGCCATAACTTGGCACAAATGGACACTTGAGTGCCATAACTTACGAAAGCGACACTTAAGTGCTACATTCGAAGAAAAATGGATCACTTAAGTGCCACTCCAACCAAAATCCGGCCAAAACGCTGACGGGTGCAATTTCCGACGAAGTGAGTGCAAAACGACGACGTTTTGCACGCTGACGTGGCCAAATAATGCAAAAATGGCGTTGTTCTGCACTTGACATGGTAAAAAAATAATAGTAAAATTAATTAAATTAAATTTAAAATATTTAAAAATAATAATTTTTAATATTAAAATTTTAAAAATTTTAAAAAAAAAAGTGGGGGGGGTTGAGGGATCGCCCTCGGCCGCCGCCGCCGCCGCCCGACGCCGCCTGGGGAAGGGCCGGCAACGGTGGGGAGGGTTGGCCGGGTCGCCGGGCCTCGGCCGGGGCCGGCGACCCTAGCCAACCGACAACCGAGGGTCGGCGACCCTTGGCCCGCCGAGCGAGGGCCGCCAACCCGCCGGATTTGGGCGAGGGCCGCGAGCCCTCGCCGCGGTCGGCCGGGGTCGTTGGGCCCTTCCCGGCGGTAGCGGCGGCTAAGTCGTCTCCCCACCTTTTCTTTTTTTTTTTTAAAATTTTTTAAATTTGTATTATTTTTAATATTTTAATTTTAATTTTTAAATGCTTAAATAAATTTAGTTTTAAATTTAATCTAATTAATTTTTATATTAAATTTTTTACCACGTCGCACCAAAATAACGCCGTTTCGCACTCGCTTCGCCGGAAAATTGACACGTCAGCGTTTTGGCCGGATTTTGGCCAAAGTGGCACTCAAGTGATCCATTTTGCTCCGATTTTGGCACTTAAGTGTACCTTTAGTAAGTTATGGTACTTAAGTGTCCCTTTCTGCCAAGTTATGGCACTCCAGGGGTCCGCATGTCCATTATTGACCAATTGTGTTCTCACATGGTCAATAACACTTATAAGTTCCCTAACCAAGCGATCTATGTGATCCTAGGGTTTTCTCTGGATATCATATATCGATCCTATCATATGTTTAAAAGTCACATGCATTGCAGGAATTAAACATGCATGCAGGTCTTTTGGACATTGTTTCCCAACTAATCAAGTAAGAAAGTGAACCGTCAGTGGGTCACTTATTACTAAGGGCATGCGCCAATCACAAACACAGGCACTTCTAAATATATGACTTAATTGTATGCATAGGGGGGACATGTGATGTTTCAAATACATATTTCAAAATCATCCACGAAAAGTTTTGAGGCAAAGTAATGTCTCGGCTATGAAAGACAATAAATTGTCAAGGCTAGCCTAGGGCTCACATAAATGCACTCACAAACATCACAAGCAATTTGAATACAATTCAAACCGTAACTTTTTACAATGTCAAATAGAATTTTAAAGAGATTTGAAAATATTTAGAATTAAGGAATATCTAAGAAATGGAACACATTCAATTGCCAACGCTAGCTCGGAGCTCGCATAAATGCACTCACGAGCATTACAAGCATTTGGAATAAGGTCCAAACCACGACTTTTCCATAAACAAAATCGAGCTTTGGAAAAGAATTTTTGAATGAATGGTTTTTGGGAAACATCACATGTACCAAAGTATTTTTTGAAATGTGTAATTTGGAAAAGCCAATTGTTTAACAACAAAGGTTAAAGCATTTAGAACAACTTCCATGAAGATGACATGGCCAAATTTCATGCACAAATTAACCTAAAAGGTATAACTAAACAATCACAACCGAAGATTCACATCAGGAAATTTCAGACCAAACATGTGAAGTCAATAAAATTAGGTAATGCCCATTGACAATTTAGCTATGGAAAAACTCCCTAATATGCACGACGTAATAACGATTAACTTTCATGAATAAAGTTTTCCTAAATGAGCTGCACATGATTTTACAAAAATCAGAAAACGAGCAATAGCATGTCAGAAAGTTATCAAAACAGCAGGACATTTAGCTAATATCACAACATTTGTCCTATCAAAACAACTCTAAAAATCACCAAATCTTCACACAACATAGCTAATATGTTGGCAAGCAAGTTTTGTTGAGAGGTCAAGTGCAAAATCCTTACAAAAAAATTGAACAAGAATGTCAAAGTTCCGTCCAAACAAGGGTTAGAACAGGGATTTGAATTTGATCTCATGTCCAAATTATGATCTAGATTTAAAAAAAAATAAAATGGAAAGTGGTCTAAATGATGAGCGATTTGTATGAAATTAGTGGCATTGGAAAATTCTAAGTGTGCTTACAACTTCGTAGAAGGGCTCAAGTCCGAACTAGGTCAATTAAGTGCTCTAAGATCAAGATCTCTAAGAGTGCGTGTGTGAGTAACTGAGAAAAACATAACATAAGCATGAATTAGAAAACCTCAAAGTCATTCAAATAATGCACAAATGGCATGAAGAAACCACATCGGACATAGGATAGATACAATTTAAATGACATTATAAAATGATTCAAGATTCCTAAAGGTATGCTTAGGAATCTTAAGTGTGATAAACACTTTTGTGGCACAAATTTAACATGCAAGATGATATTAAAAAGATATGACCTAAACATTTATACAAACCTTATAACATGCGGTTTAATTGTCAAGAAGGCATGATCACAAAACTTGATCTCTAAATGACTCAAACAAGTATGGTAAGATGCATATATAGCAAGATTTCGTTTCAGCAATAACTTCATAGAACGGATATGATTTCAGCCATATCAAGACCTACAAAGATCCTACAAACAATCCTACATATAGAGCATGCAATGATGAACATTTTTTGCTAAGAGTTCGAAACCTAAATGTGATCACATGAATCACAGAAAAAATGAGAAGATAGAGATGCATATTTAAGCTATGTATTACTGCAGCACATTTTCACCTTAATCATGCAACTGACTCATTTGCCAACATCAAGACTTTGCAAAGCAAGCATTATATATAGCATGTATTCCAACTTTCATGTAGGATTTGAGACCAAACAAGCTCATTTGTGGACTTAATTTTACCAAATCACAATTCGGAATAATGTAGGGCAGCCTGACCTATGTTCGGATCTAGGCAATTTTGACCTAGTGGATGTTCTCCACACAATTACAAGCAACTTTCAAGAAGGAAATTTCCTCCAAAACTTAACACAGAAATCTGTACAAAAATGACAAAATCAAGAATCAACATAGAGGAGATTGACCTAGGCTTGGATTTGAGTAGATTTGACCTAGTTAAGCACATCCAAAAATCACGAAAATATTACATAACATGCACAAGACGCTTTGGAACAAAATTTGTGGGGGTAAGATTGTCCAAAAATCATCACAGGAGGCTACACAAAAAAAATAAAGTCTCATTTCGAAGCAAGAACATAACCAAAAATCCAACTTAACTACAGCAGAATCGCACATCTTTGGAGTTTTTTTGGGGCACAAATGACACTCGATTGAGGCATACGACCTATTGTTTCGAAGCTTGAGACATGTATTATCTAAGGCTAAGAGGACTCGAGTTGAAACGAGGTCATTTTGAACCTCGTTTTGGCCAAAACAATAGATCGGTCCTATAACTATGAAATTATATATTCAACCTAAATCAACCAAAATCATTCAATTTCATCATCCAAATCCATCATCTAGCATCTAATCATCATATATTCACTAAAAATTGAACCTTAGCCCTGGTCGGCTAATCCAGCCTCACTTCACGGGGTTCGAGACCTAGAAATTACATTTTATCACGATTTAGTGGATTTTGAGCAAAATCAATCGAAGTTTTTGCCGAAACTTCAATCAACCTCCACAAACTGCCAAGGACTAGATCCGAACAACAAGGAATAGCTTCGAAAGGTGGCTGAACTGCCTACAATGAAGGAAAATAGAACTGGTCCAAAACTAGACCAGTTTGGATGCCGTGGGAAGAAATCAAGTCACCGGAGAAGATTCGATGATCAATCCACCTGATTCTGGTCACGATCACACCTAGACAGCTTGTGGATTTAATTTGAAGTGATCAACACCACCTGGAAGCTTCGGCCGCTGTCACGCCTCGATCCTCGAACGCGTGCCCATCCCTTACCTGGTCGATTTGTAGCGACGTCCTAAGACGCATCGTCGGCCCTTTCATTTAATATGCGTATGCGGAAGCATATAATAAGAATCTCCAGACAATAAAGCAATGGGATAGACAAGTAGGACTAAAAACTTGAACCTGAAAACCAACACTCTTATGTACATATATAACAACTAGGTCATATATATACATAGACACGCCATACTAAAGGGTCGGTTTCTACTCAAATAGGTTCCACAGCAAAAGTCATCGGACAGGAGTGGAATCTCAATCCTCATCAGGATCCTACTCTAGATCATCCTCTGAGTTCTCCTCCAGGTACTCCTCTTCAGGTTCTTTCTCCTCAGGTTCCTCATCAGGGTCTTGAAATGTTGTCCCACAACCGGGATGAGACTATGTCTCAGCAAGTTCTACCCCCTAAGACCCGATTAGGAAGCCAATACACCTTAGGCTGCCTAAGCACAACACGAGTCAAAGGACTTACCTTGGCCTCAGTTCCCTCCTGCAAGTCAATATATATATCAAATATACACGATCACATCACATCACTCAATCAAATCGAATCATCGATCAATCAACCTAGTCGATTACATGTCATCACGACCATTTCTTGGTTGGTCCCTTCCATACTATCTATAAATCTGATCAACATCGAAGACTACTCACCCTAGGTGATACATAGATAGTATATTATCCTATCTCCAGATGACATATAGTCATCGAGCTGCCAAATCATACCATCCTGTCTCGAGATGACAAAGATAATCATCGAGCCGGTATATCAATATCATACCATATTGTCTCAAGATGATTTATAGAATTATCGAGCCGGTATATCATACCGTACTGTCTCAAGATAATCTATAGAGACAAGCCCGGAAAATTATCGAGATTCGTTTAATAAATAACCGAACCTTTCTACTTGCTAATGACTAGGTCTAACCACCTAACATGCATTAGTAAGTCACTAATTTAATTAATCTAAACTAATCTAACCCCCTAAGCATCATTAGCACACTAATAAGGAATTAGTGAGCAAAACTCACTCGTTTAATGCGAAGACTGAAATACCGCGACGGCGGATTTAATCCAAATTTTCGGCGACATCGGCGAACACTTGGGCCAGGCTCAAAAGCCTTGCAAGCCCATAGCAAATTGTTGGGCTTGAGCTTGGAATTTGGACTTCTAATGGGCTGGACCCAAGGTTGAAACTCACGGGCCAAATTCACTGGGCTTTGAAATATTCACTTGAAGTGAATTTTGCTTGGGCTGAAGTTGGGTTGAAACTGAAATGCAGGAGCGGATGGGCCGGGCTTCAAAACTTCGCTGGGCTTCGTTGAACTCAACTGGGCTTGTAGGCTACTAAACTTGAAATTTCGCTTGCTTCACGGGCTGAAGATGACAATTGATGGGCTGCTGGAATTCACGGAACCTGGGCTGAACTTGGCTGTTCGTGTGGGCTTCAAATGACCCAACTGTTGGGCTGGAATCCACTAGTTGTGGGCTGAACAAGAAAGCCCAAGATGGATTGGCTTCTTGCGAGCTGGGCCACGAAGACACAGCCCAAGACGTTGGAATTTGTTAGGCTGGAAAAGAGGATGCGTGGGTGTGACTTCGGTGGGTGATGACTTCGGACGCATGGACTGCTGGGCCGTTGATGCGGAGAAGGTGCTGGAGGAGACACGCGTTTGAGGAGCTGTGAAGGTTGGTCGTTGCTTGGAGAGTGACTCGGTCACTTCGGTGGAGGATGGTGGGATGTTGGTGGTCAACAAACTAGCAGAGAAATCACTGTGTTGACTGGGATGGCAGCTTCGGTCTTCGTGGCAACAGGAGGCGGCAAGTGGCGCACAAAAAGGGAGCTGCTCGGTCAACTAAAATGGAGAGGATTGCTAGAGTTGACCGGCTTGCTGCACGAGGGACGCGAAGGAGGGAGCAGGCGGTAGACATTTAGTGGGGAAGGCTTCGGTTTGTAACTTTTGTGGCTGAGAGAGAAAGTGTGAGTGGAAAAGGGGCAGAGACGTGGGTTGGTTGATCAAAATAAAGAGAGAAAAATGAAAGCAAAGTTGAAACCAATGGAGAGGAGAGAATCCATCAAGCTTTATGCGAGGGGATGAGGAAGAAGGAGGCGTGTGAGAATAGTTGAGGAAAAAGAGAGAGAAAGTCAATAAACTTAGCCATTCCATTGAATGCTTGGTTCCCTCAAAAGCATCCACTCTTATCCTACTTGTCCATAATACTTTCTTGCAAAGTAAAACCACCAAATAATCCAATTTTTGAAGCCAAAAATGCACTCCTTTTCCTAGCTCCGAATTAACCTATTCTTGGACTTCAATTTCTTCGACAAATTTCCCTAATTGGTATCCAAATTTGATGTAGAAAAAGCCCACAAAATTCCTGTAAGTCCCTTTCGCCAAGTAGCTCGGTTTGCAAGTCGAAAATCTCTTCAATTCGGCCAATCTGAATTTCCGTTAATTTTCCGTAACGTCCGAATCGATTTTCCGTAAAAATCTCAGAATCTCCGAAAATTTTTTGGAGGATGAGTTGATGTTCCTAAAATAGGCCGTGACATGACAAGACTTTCAATTTCTGAAATCAGACTCGAATTCACGGTTAATTTCCATTCGACACGTTTTTAGCGTGACCTAGGCTACTAGGTAACTTTCAAAATTTTTTAATGCAAATGACCCGTGGTCGATTTTCTTTGAGCCACATGAACCCACTTGACACATTGGCGACTCTCAGTTGTCGTGAAAATCTCGATGATGCAATTATGGACACAGGGTACCAAAACAATAAGAAATTCAGTCTAGTGTCGGCCGACGAGAATTTTTCAATTTAGTAGTGTTACCCACGATTAGCCACACATCTCAATCGAACCGACCTATCTCTAATCTCTAATTGATTTATATTTGTGCCGTAATGATCTCGGTAGATGAGCACGGTCGAACAGCCGATTCCTGGTCGAATTCTCAAGTCTATTTGCCTTAAAATTGTTAATGGCTTCCCCATATAGTCTAGTTATCTCAAGAGTGATCAGCTCTGAGAACAGCCCTATTGGCGCGTCAATGAAATGCTCGATTTATCTAGTAGAAAACAGGATTGAAAATCTGGGACGTCATAATCGCCATTCATTTGCGCAAAAAATCGGAATCGTCCAAGAGATGGACCGATCTTCACGTCGGCAAAGAAGATCAAGCTTGAAAAGGTAGATCAGGGAATTGCTGGAGGTGAAATCATTCTAATGGATGAGTAGATCGCTGGTGAGGATGAATCGTCACCGGTGGGGGCTGAACCGGCGATGATTCGATCATCGAAAAAAGGTTTGGTCGAATCAAGCTAGAGAGAAGAAGGAGGATTTGGTTTTAGCACCAAAACAGAAAGAAAAGAGAGAAAGAGACTAAGGAGAGAGGAAAATTCATGCAAAATGAAAGCCCCCCTAAAATTGAGGGAAAATTTGACTTATGTACTCCCAAAATTAAGTGATTTTGACCGTCGATTCGATCCGACGATCGAAATTTCGATCCAACGATCAAAAATCGATTTCAAAGGCTATATCATGATCTCGAGGTGTTGAATAATTAATCTAGTGGATTTGATTTGCAAAAACCTGAGCCAAAATTAGGAATTGAGTCGAAATGTCCGATTATGGGTTAATTTGCAATTTGATCAAATTCAAGGATTAACCTGTAAAATTTTGAAAAATTGAAGATGCAAGAGTAAAATTGACATTGAGAGGATTCCATAACTAGTCGTCAAAGGTCAAGAACCGGCCGGCAAGGGGATGAACTGGCCAGCCCCACCAACGGTTGGTCAGACCGATCAAATCGATTTGGTCCAGTTCAGTTGGTTTTTGATCGATTCTTGACCGGTTTGGTCCGATTCCGGTTGTTTCAATCACTTGGGACCCCGATGGGTCTAAAATTTATACACTTTGGTCCTTAAAGGACCAAATTGAAAAGGAATTTTACTCTATTTAAGAAGAAGTTGGCTAATTGAGATACAATTAAGCTAATCAAACCTTATGAATGTGATCTAGGGGTCTCTTATTGACCTAATTGAAAGTTTATCATGAAAGGCAACAGGTCAAAACCATGAGTGCTTTAAATTGGGCTTAAAGGGTTAAAATGGTCAAATTTGCAATTTAATGGATAAAATTTTAAATTAACCAAAATTGAGTTCAATTAATGTACTACCTATGTGAAGATCACTCATCACCTTCAAATTGACCTTAAATCGATGCACTCGGGCTTATGTCAAAAATGAATCTAGGCCTTATATTAGAATTGGACATAAATTTATTAAATTAAACCATAACCATAAATGGGTCATTTTAAATTTTGTCGATTGAAGCTTAATTGCTTGACTTTTTTATACTTAGGAGGATAAAATTCTCCATATTGATGAGTTTTGGCGTGAATTTCTCAAAATCAATTTCGAATTTGAACTTATCTTAAGGAAATGAGTGAGAAACAATCGTTCATTCGCAAGTTATAAAGAGGATCGATTTCAGTCCCCTAATTAGGGCTCAAAATGGCAATTTGAAATTGAATGCACAAGCAAGTTTCAAACAATCCCTAAACCAAATGTCAAAGAATGAACTACACCTAATTATGACTTGAATAAAAGTAATTTTATTTTTTGTCGATTTAAAATCTAAGACTGAAAAATTTAGAAATCAAGGTTCTTAATAGGATTTTGTGAAATTTTCGACACAAAAGCCAAATTGGCATTAAAAGAAATGTATTTATGCATTTTTTATTTTTTCCATTTTTTGGTCAAAGATTTGATTAAAAGTCAACCATTTAGTTGACTTTTCCAAAAATGTTGATTTTTTGGTCAAATCTTTGAATTTTCGAGAAATTGATTTGACAAAAGTGAAATTAAAGCTAAATGGAATTTTTGGGTAAAAAGTTAATTTTTGACTTGGGGTTGACTTTTGGTCAAAGGGTTGACCGAAAAGTCAATCCAAAAGTTAATTGTTTGACTTTTTGGGTTTTCTTGAAAATGAACTGGAAATTGTTTATAAACAACAATGCAAAAGAAAGAAATGAAAAAATGCACTTTTCGACCAAAAAATGAGACTCCGTTGCAATCGGAAACCCAAATCTCGACTTTTTACCTTTTAATAATGCGTCGATTAAAAATCAAGTGTCAATAAGGGGAGCCTCATATGCAGAATTTTTTCTCTCACTAAAGGTAAAAAATCTCTCTCTCTCTCCTCATCTTGCCCATTTTATCTCTCTCTCTCTCTCTCTCTCCACATGGCAACTTTCATTGCCGACCAATGGCCCTCGCTGGGCCACCTTGCTGCCTCGTACCTCCGCCAAACTTCCTCTCAGCTGGCCGACACTGTTTGACAACCAGAGAATTGGCTTGCATTCCGCAATCGGCGCCTCCTTTCACCGAATCCAAGCACTAGTGTACAAGCCGGTACTTCCACCAGTGATCCTTCTGGCTTCGATTAGCCATCTAGTGGTCCTCTCTGATCCTCTAACCGATCTAGCTAGCTTCGTCCAAGAGTCTCTCAGGTGTTGAAGATCGATATCTCACCAGATGGTCATCGGAAAAGCTACGACCGGCCTCTTCTTCAACCATAGCTCAAAAACAAGTCCGATTGGATCGATCCTATTTCCAGGTTGAACCTACAGTTTAGCCGGCCTTATGGTGGTTTGTGGTGATTCGATCTACTTAGGTGATCTGATTGTGCTCCGATGTCAATTTCTTCACCCAAATGCGTCTCGTTTTGAAGAAAACACAAAAGAAAAAAAGGTAGATTCTAGAACTCAAATCCAATGAAGCGAGGTCGACGTATCCGACCAGGGCTAGGATTCAAGCTTAGGACTACACAAAATGCTTAGATCTAATATTGATAAGCTTGATTGATGGTTTGCTGAATTTGAAGTTTATTGAGATTGAACTTGATGTTGTTTCAATGTGGTTTGTGCTAATCTGCAATTTTTGTACATATGGTTACTGTTTGACTTAAAATGAGGCACTAGATGAGTGTATTTGATCTCGAGAGCTTCTAGAATTAGAAAGTACATTTCAAGACCTTCAATTTGATAAGTCGCATGTCCCAAAGAGGCAACATTTAACCCTTGAAAAACACCTCAAAATCTACTCGATTCTGCAGTATTTTTGGTTTATTCTTGGTTATGTTCCTGTTCCAATATCTGTCTTTATCATTTTCGTGCTGATTTTTGTGATTGATTTTTGGTAGTCATCCTCATGAGATTTGTTCCAAATTGTCTCAAGTATATCCTATATTTTTTCTAGGTTTTTTGGAAATGATTTGGTAGGTCAAAACCACATAGAACTGAGCCTAGGTCGGTCAGCTCTGTACCTAATCCGAGTCATATTTGTGCTTTTGAACTAGTAAATTTGTCTGTTTTACTTCTTAATCTCCATTGAAATTAAAATACATGTTGTGTGTGTTCCAAAGATGCATGATTTGCATGATTTGCTCATCGTTCGGTATGTTGATTGTATGTTCGAACATGTTAGGATTGTACAGCAATTAGAGTGTTCCATGATGTGTATTTCTTTTGTTATTTTTGTCAAGATTTGTGTGATCTCAATTAGATTTCAAGGTCTTAACGAAAAATGTTCGTCATTATGCATTCTATATGCCAAATTTTTCATTAGATTTTTTCATGTCCTTAGGTGATCAAAATCAAGTATGTTCTGTGATGTTGAAATTAGATTAAGGCCTTATCATGTATGCACTTTACCATGCTCGTTTGGGTTTTTGAAAGACCAAATCTCACATTAATGCCTCCTTGACTATTAAAGTGTGTATCACAAGCTTCGTGTTCATATGTGATACGTCATGAGTGAGCATCATTTGGTATGTAAACACTCTCTATTAGGTTAGTTGCACTTTAAAATCATCAAGTATGTCATTTTAGTTCTAAATCATTTTTGCAATGTCATTGACTTGTATGATTCTTTCGCATGCCGACTTAGGGTTAAATGTTTACCCAAATCATTTATTGCATCTAAATCTTTGTTGTATGCGAAATTCATGCCACTCATGTATTGTGTAAGTGATTTTAGGACTCATTAATGCATATTATATTATGGTTGTTAATGACTAACGTGCACACCTTCACAAGCCTTAATTTTTAAGCACCTAATTGACCTCGATTGAATGAAACGCTTCTACAATAGGGCATGTTTAAATTTTTAAACACCGCTGATTTTGCACAATTTGCTTGTCGTTAGACCCATTTTCCATTTTTCCTAAATTAGGATAGAATTTTGATTTTTGAGTAAACTCGAAACCCTGTTTTTACCTCTGTTTAGTACTATTTTTGTATGATTTTTTCTATTGAGTCGAACCCTCAATAAACTTTGGTTCTCTCTCTTTGGAGTATGTTGTGGTGAATTTTCATGATTTTCAAGCCCTGTTTGATAGGTCAAATCTCAGTTAATGTTCTGATGCAATGATGTGCATTATTGGATTTTTGTAAATTCATGGTTAGCTTGTTTTAGGAAACTTTCTTCACAAGAGTTGTTTCGTATGATGTACGCATGGTATGTAATTTTCTTAGGGATAAATCATGAATGGGTCATCTTCAATTTTGCTGATTTGACTTGTTATGTTGGAAATGCCTTGTTGTAGATCTTTGTTGTGATTGCCTCTTTAGATTTTTAGGATGGTTTGCGTATGGAATTAGGACTCGTAGTCTTCATGAAATTTGTTTCAAATTCTTTGATCTTCATTGTCAAGAAATTTTAATAAATGAAGTGGTCCTTTGATCACATTTTCTCCAAAGTTGATTTGAAATATAAATTTTGTCAAAATGGCCTTGGTTCATGTGATGTTTTCGACATCAAATGCTTTAAAATCTTTCAAATACTATGTTTTGATATTAAGATTGTCGAGGTTTGGACTATATTTGAAATGTCTACGATGTCTGCGAATGCATTTATGCAAGCCCTAGACCAGCCTTGGCAATTAAATATGTTCCATAGCCAAGATGTTCCATTGTCTATGTGTTCTAAAATCTTCCAAATGTTTTGATTTGGCATTATGGTCGTCACTATTTGGATTGTATTTAAAATGCCTACAACGTATGTGAGTGCATTTATGCAAGCTCCAGATTAGTCTTGGCAATTAAATGCATTCCATAACCGAGACATCCCATTATCTCAAAAACCTCACTTTTTGTTACCGATGTTTTAAAGCTTATCTTTGAAGCATCACATGGACCACTCATGCATGAAATCATGTCATTTATTAGTAATACTTGTGATTGTGATTTACGTGTGCCCATTGAATAAGTGACCCACTGACGGTTCACTCAATTGATTGATTATCTGAGAAATAAGGCTCAATGGCTTGCTTGTGTATTTAATTCATGCGAATGCATGTGGTTTTTAGATGTATGTTAGGTGCAATGCTTGATACTGTGGGTAAACCTTGGGATTCACCTAGAACATCTTTTTAGGGACATATAAGCGTTAATGGCCATACAATAACACAAATGGTCACTAATGGATGTAAGTCACAAAATAAATTGGGTAGGTGTCTAATGGGACCGACGCATGAATTGCAAAGGCCGATCCTAAGGCCCTGTTTATTCATGTGTTGTGTATGGCATTGTATTCTTGATTGTCATTGATTGTTCCTATGCTTTTGTTTGTTTTGTCATGAATGAGTGTTTCTTTCCGTTGTATGTACCTAGCTTAGATTTAGGATAGTGCTAGACTAGGTCCTTGGAGCTTGAAGCTTATCAAGGCATGAAGATGGCGAAGGTCAATGTCCATTCCAACCATATTTTTCTACTATTTATCCCAGACATATGTCTCAGGTTTCTTCATTTGTATAAACACTCAACGAGTTATGGGTTTTTTCCTTTTCATTCCTTTTATTTCTTTTTATATTTGCATGATAGATTTACTATTTTTCTTGGTTATTTACTTACTGTCTTGTCCTTTAATTTCAATTGTATGCTTTCTTCTTCTTTTCTTAGAAGTAGAATTGCATGAAAATGACCATCCACGCATAATCACTCAGTTTAGGATCATTGATCCGAAAAAGTAAAAGGGCACGCATGGACACCTTAGATAACACGACATACCGTTAGGTATCAAAAGGATGCTAATAGAAATATTAACGTAACCCAAGTCCTTGAACCTAGATTTCTAGTTGCGTAGAAATCGAGGGACAACTCTTGACTCTCAATTGGTTTTTCTAGCCAACCCCTAAAAACGAGGCTAGTGGCGACTCCTATCCTTTATTAGATTGTTTAAACAACTAGTTTTAAAATCAACCCATCACGAGGGGCATGGATCTTGATGAGATCCACCTCGATTTGGCATACTTGATATGATAGTACCCAAAGGATGAAGTGATGTCATCCTTATGGGTAAAGCGTACTATCAAGAGGGTTATCGTGGTAAAGGTACCCCGAAATTCGATATCCACACCCAACCTCCTCTCTCGAGGTGTGCTGCCCGTGTGAGTACAGATCGCGACACATTCCGCTGTCACATAGGGTATGAGCTTACGAAAGGTGATGACGCCTTTGTAGAATGCGAACCATGAGGGAGCTCTTGTGATCAAGTACCCATAAACTTGAACTTTCCCCCCATCCCTTTGGGTGGGGCTGCAATGCGGTTGGGTCGCGACAGCATGGTGAATCCGAAGTCAGAAGACAATTCCGTAGTAAAGAAATTTGGACATTTTCCTAAAGGGAGGTAGAGTTCGCCTATAATAATAGTTTCCAGTAGAGCATTGGCATGGCTCCATTTGAAGCATTATATAGTCGAGCTTACAAAACTTCAGTATGTTGGAATGAGATCGGGAAAGGAAGGTCACTGGTTTAAAGCTAGCCTTACTTATGACGAATGCCTTGTAGGTAAGTAGAAATAGGCATTAGGGCTGCCTAAAGTAGATAGAAAAGTTAAATAGATAGACAACAAAAACCTCTAGAGTTTCAGGTAGATAATAATGTTTTCCTCAAGGTATCACCCCTGAAGGTTGTGTCTTGCTTTGGAGGAAAGGGAAAGCTAAGACTAAGTACATAGGACCATTTGAAATCCTAGAAAGGATCGGGAGTTTGACCTATCAGCTTGCACTGCCATCGAAACTTGCTCAAATACATGATGTGTTTCATATATCTATGTTGAGAAAGTATGAGTCTGATCCGGCACACGTGTTAAACTTCAATGATATCAAAGTAGACAATAGAAAGCCGTACGTTGAAGAGCCGGTGCGGATTGTGGATCGAGCACGATCAAGAACCTGACCCCATTGAAGTGGAAGTATTTCTCCATAATGACGAGGAAAGCATTGGCTAAAAGTGGAAGGAGGGGGAAGAGACTTTAACAGAGGACCGAGAATTACCTGGTCTTCCTCATTGTCGACCGGTTCCATGAAAAACAGTGAAAGCGTGCCCCTGCGGTCTTGATTCTGTAGATAGGTGAATCTGCCCCCATAAGCACTGGGACGAACTGTAGAATCGAAGAAAGACCTAGTCTCAGCTGTCACTGCAGAAGTTTGGACGTAGAGAAGAAGAAGATCACTAGATTTTCTGAAAATTTGGCTGAAAGTTGCGATCCGTGGAATCATTGCCAATTCATATAAGCTGCAGCGACGAACCGACGTGGCTTTTCATGAAAAGACGTGAACGAAAACGTGCAATGAAATGCCGTCCGATGGAAGGTGAAGAGACATGACCTTTAAAGGTTCCTTCCTTTCTGCTCTGTGGATGATGATCACCAATAAATCATTTGAAAGATTAAAAAATGTTTCGTTTCTTTTTAAGTTTATTGATGACTAAAAGATAATTTGGGCCATCAAACCTACACCAATGATTAATGGCCTAAAAGCCACTAAGTGTTAGAAATCCTTCATCAATGGGTGTGCATGTTTATTTCCATTAGCCAAATCGACCAAGAGCTAGGAGGTCAAGGCTTGAAAAGGATACCATTTTTAATAAGATACCAGTAATAGTGTGTCCAAACATAAGCACACGTCTGCTCCACATACTCCTTTGATTTGGAACTCTCCATGTAAGCAAAGATCTCTCTCTCTCATACTCCTTTAATTTGAAACTTTGCATGGGAGCAAAGTTTCTCTCATATACTCTTTTGATTTGAAACTATGTATGTAGTAAGAAGTTTCTCACATATTCCTTTGATTTAAAATATAAATTTATTAGAAGTCCTAAAACTTGTCATGTAAGTATAATTGAGTTCTAAAACTTTCAGAAAGTACAATTAATTCCTAAAATTTATCATAAAAATGCAATCAAGTCTTGAAACTTTTTAAACGTGCAATCTAGTCCTAAAAATTGTCACAAAAGTATAATCGAGTCCAATTTGACAAGTTTTAGGACTTCATTACACTTTTCGAATGTTTTAGGACTCAATTATACTTTCATAATAAGTTTTTGAACTTCATTGTACTTTTTAACAATTTTAGCACTGAATTGCACTTTATTGACAAGTTTTAGGACTTTCAATACACTTATCCCTTAATTTAAAAATTTACATCCAAGCAAAGGCATATTTTTCTCTCTTATACCCCTTTGATTTGAAACTCTACGTCAATTATGTGTAAGCTCAAGTTATCGACTTCTAGATATCTCATTCTTGGAGTAGAGATATCAAAGGTGGAGAAAGGAGTATAAAAATTCATTTCATTTGATCAACAAATAAGGTTACAAGGTTCTAAGAAACTTTTCAACACGAGTTCTAAAGGAAGTTACCTCCTTCTCTAATTCAGTCGTCTCGACAAGGCATTGCCTTCTATCGATACTTGTGGATTTAAATCATGTTCTTATCGATAAATTGTTGAGTGCCCTGTTGTAATTGCCACGATCACTTAAGTTGACTTGTTTGCATTTCTACGACGCTGAACTTCTACCAGTTGTTCTTCAAGTCTCCTTTCTTCCTCTAGAAGATGAGCGTCCTTGTCTTGCAACGCCTTAACAGAATCATAGCAGTCTTGCAACCGGTCTCTTTTCCTATGGAGCTTCTCCTCCATAGCTGTAACTCCTCTCTATGATAATGTTAAGCTCCTCATCTTGTCATAAACCTCCTTAAATGTATCGTTACCGGTGACGAAGCTAGCCGAAAATGCTTCATATCTCACTTTAAAGTGAGGATTCATAGTAAAAGAAGGATGGCCAGCAGAGTTTGGCAAGTAAAATTTTGGTCCTTACCTTTGAAGATATAATTGAAATAACAGACGAATAGCCATTTTGGGTAAGACTGAGGAACTCGTCCCATTTAGCTCTTACAACTTCAGTGGGAATGGAGTCGGTAGAGTTGATTGAAGAGAGTACCTTAGGGGGGAACGGCATTGAATTGAATGGCCTTTCTTATACCTTTCAATTCGTCTTGTTTTAGAAGTGGTAGCTCATCTATTCCCCTCGGCCGTATTGATCCTTGATATTCAAGAAATTGGTGGTATAACTTCCCCTTGGCTTGTTTGCACGCTTGCTGGTGGTATCGAGAGTACTGGAGTCGTAGAAGTGCTAGACAATGTTATGGCGATATCTGAAGACATCTCAACATAGTCAGGGGCAGGGTCCCAGCAATCAATGGCCTTGACATTTCAGCTCGAGTGGAATTGTGTATGGCAATAATAGAAGGCTCATATGTGGCCACAGTTGCAATTGAGTGGGCGCGGCTATGTTTGTCGATTCAGATGCATCATTGACGTTTATTCCTACCATAGCTGTTCAAGCTAAGACTAGGTCCCTGTCATGTATAGTTGACGAGGATGACCTGTCAGAAACTACCATTGAAGCCTTCCCTGCATTGGTTAATAGATTATGAGTTGGCACATGTCTATAGCATAGTTATTGAGGGAAATATTCACTCCCAAGAATCGATATTTGGTTATGATGTTGAGACTGAATTTGAGTAATTGGATCTGGTACAACGGCATAAACATCAAGGTCTTGACCAACAGCCTCCGAGGTTGATTCTGCTTGTGGACATCAACATCAACGGCGGTGTCATCGATTATGGATTCATTTGCCACAATTTTCTGGCCCGTTAGTTTCAAGCCCAGTATCTTATATTAATTTGTGGGCCATTTTTTAATTGAAAGGTGCATGGGCTACTACGGGCTAGGCCAAGGTAGCATGGACACGGCGACACGGACACGCGACACGACACGACACGACACGTGACACGTCATTTCTCAAAAAGTAGAGAATTTCGACACGTTCCGACACGTTAAATATTAAATAAATATTTTTATTTTTAATTAATTTGATTCAAATTCAAAAATAAATAAATAAAGAGTCTACAATGAATTTATACTAATAATATTAACAAATCTTACACTTTTTTTATTTTTATTATCCTAAATTTACATTTATTTTTCGAAATTCCACTTCCCCCGAATTTACATTTATTTTTCGAAAACCCCTGCCCCCAAACTTGCGCCCAAACTTCACTCGTTCCTTTCCCCCAATTTTTTTCACTTTCTTTTTCCCTCCTCCACCTGACAGCCCAATGGGTCAATTCCCCCACCCTCAAATTAATTTTTTATTCTTTCCCTCCCACCATCCATTTTCCCCCCACCTGTCCGTCAGTTTCCCTCCCCCAAAATGCGTACCCATCACTTTCTCAGAAACCCTAGCTTCTTTCCTCCTCACCGCTCGCGACATTTCCTCTTCTCTTCCTCCCTCCTCGCCGCACGCACGACGCCCTTCCTCGCCGCTCCTCGCGCGACCCCCTTCCTCGCCGCTCGCCGCTCCTCGCCGCACGCCCGACCCCCTTCCTCGCTGCTCGCAGCTCCTCGCCCGACCCCCTTCCTCGCCGCTCGTAGCTCCTCGCCCGACCCCCCCCTCGTCGCTCGCCGCTCCTCGCCCGACCCCCTTCCTCGCCGCTCGCCACTCGCTGCTCGCCGCACGACCGCCTTCCTCCCCTCTTCCTCTCGCCTTTGATCCGTCTCTCGCCGTCGTTCGCGGTCTGCTCCCTCCCGGACACGCGTGTCGAAACGTGTCCGGCGAAGGTTGACCGCGTGTCGGAAAATCCGACACGCGTTGACCGCGTGTCCGAGCGTGTCCGAGCGTGTCGACGTGTCCGACACGCTCCGACACGTGTCGGACACGACACGGAAGCACGGACAACGTGTCCGTGCTACCTAGGGCTAGGCTAGAATTTTGGGCCTCACGGGTCTGGCCCACGGTCCGATTTGGGCTGCTCGCAGTCCTAAGCCCCGTTGGAGTCCGAAATATTAAAATAATATTAAAATAATAAAAAAATGGTAATAAAAAAGTATTTTTAAAAAAAATTGTGGCAAAAATTGTTACTTGATAAATGCAATATGATCTTGGGAAGCACATGTTGTAAAGTGTTTCATATTGTTCGATGAATTTTGGGCATAAATTTTTGGACTTCCATATTGATAAAAATTAGTATATACAATAACTCGCCCAAAGGGGGTTATTGTGTATATTAATTTGGAAAATAGCATGAAGATTAATTCCTATATTTGAAAGATTGGGATGTATAATTGAAAAATATTTATCTGCCCAAAAGGGATAAATGTTTTGAAAATTATTTGTAATTCCCTCTATATTAATATTATGGAGATATATGATTTAAAGGATTTGTCTTCTCAAAGGGGATGAATCCTTGCCAATTATATGTAATTCTTCTTATCGTTGCTTTATAAACTTCATGCTGTGAAAAATAATTGTGCATTATACACTCTGCCCAAAGGGGAGTTTATGATGTACTAATTATTTTTATTGAATTGCTTATTGCCCATAATTGATTTTATTGCATTATGTGTGACAAATAGTTACCTTTGCTATAAACGACAACAATGCCATGGTTGAAATATTAACTAGATAAAATATTATACTGTTAAAATCTTTCTCAAAAAGGGAGACATTGTGATCAAGAATATCAAAATTAAGCCAATGTTGGCTGATCCTCTAACAAAAGGCTTACGACCCATTTTGTTTAAAGAACATGTAAAGAACATAGGTATTTTAGATTCTTTTGATTTCTTTGGTTAGTGGGAGCTATATAATTTGTATTTCTGGATATTATAGTTATATGCAGACTAATAATACTTTCATGATATCTATTAAAGCATTTATTTTCAATGATCATTATTATTGATTCTATTGTTATCTTTTCTCCTATTGACTAAGAAATGGAAGTATAAAATAGTATCTTTAAACAAATTTTAGTTTAAAGATGACTGTATGTCACTGATTATGAGATCTCATGTTGGATTGTGACATAGTCATGCAATTTCATATTGTTTAGAAATTGCGTTAGTGCAGTTTCATGTCGTTGAGAAATTGCATTGAGGACCGATTAGAAATAGTGTATATTTTGATTACATGTTGGCACTATTTCTTACTACACTACTGGGCCCATGATCCATGAAAATATAATACTTATTATATGTGATTATGAAAGGTCATGTGTTGTAGTATTTTCTTAACACATTGATCTCCATAGTCCTATACTAAGGTTATATAGGATTGGATTGGTTTAGAGATGCCGTTATTGGAATATTATTTTTTAAAGTTCTGGCCACATAAAACAAAATTTTCAGTTATTAACCCCATAATGTTGTTTTCAATATAAAATCTTTTCTAAAATAAAAATAAGTTAATAATGTAGCCTAAGTGGGAGAATGTTGGAAATTTCCTATCATATGGGCTTACATTGATTAATTGATTTTCTATTTTAAATAATCGAGTTAATGAATATTCCAATATTTGTTAAACCCTTAAGTGATCTTTTTGAATTGGGTTTTGGCATCTACTAATAACGGACCTAGTTGAGCAGCAAAGTGTAGGCAATTGTGTTTAACTGAAGCCTGTAATGGGAATGGCCCAATTGACAAGTTATTGATTAGGGTTTGCTATGTTCCCTCTCTAGCCTATAAAAAGGTAGGTTATACCTAGCAGTTGCTTTAATCTCATTGAAAGCTGCTATACTTAAATAGGTCATAGAGAGGAAAATCTGGCATTCCAATAGATCTCTAATTATCAAAATGATCTATTTTTCTTCAAGTAAAGCAATGGCTCAAATGGGTACGTTTTATTCCGCTGTGTTTATTAATCTCGGTGTTTTACAATCATATATGGATCCGATTATTCTTGATTGATTAATTGTTTATGTAAATAATTTTCTACATAGTAGACATAAAACATGTCATTTCAAACTCCAAGTAAGATGTTTCTGCTGCCCCCTTCTCTTAGGGTTTCCTCTCTTACCCTTCTTTCCCAACCGTAGCCCTTCTCTGAAGTTCCGTTCCTGAGGGAGAGCCCTCTCCTTATCTATCTCCCTATCTCTTCATCTTCAAGACTCCTTCAAGACCTTCTCATTGATTTTGTCACGCCCCGATCCTCAAGCACGCGCCCATCCCTCACCTTGGTCGATTAATGGCGACATCCCAGGACGCATCGCCGACCCTTTCTTTTTAATACGCATGTGGAAGCAGATAAAAATCCCCCGACAATAAAACAATGGGATAGGAAAGTAGGACTCCAAATTTTCACACTTTAAAAGCGACCACACTTATACATATTGCAAATCATAGTGCAAATATATACAAGGCGAATTGTTAAATCTGGTTTAAATCACAGTTTCATAAAACAACGTCTGCAGAAATGAATCAACTTCCATCAAAAGAGAATTGTCCTATGGCTAACTAGTCGGACAAGACTATCAATTCTTCAGGCTTCACCTTCTATTCTTCGAGCCTCTAGTCCTTCACCAACGCCATCTAAGGACCTAAAAGTGGTTATACAATAGCCAGTGAGACTATGTCTCAGCAAGTTCTACTCCCTAAGACCCAATTAGGAAGCCAATACACTTTAGAGGGTGCTTAACCTCAACACGAGTCAGAGGACTTACCTTGGCCTCTGTTCCTTCCTGCAAGTCAATATATATCAGATATACAGGAACCACATCAACTCATAGCACCAGATCAAATCATTGATCAATCGACCTAATCGATTACATGTCAACATGACCATTCTCCGTTCATCTCGATCAATACTATCTATGAGTCCGACCATAGTCCAAGACTGCTCACTCTACGCCAATAATAGATAGTATAGCTCGCCATAAGCTACCTCAATTACTAAGATAATATACTATATATATATATATATATATATATATATATATATGCTTGCCAAGAGCTACCTCAACTTCTGATATAGTATATTATATATGCTCGCCAGAAGCTACCATACATACTTTCACAGTATGCTGAGAATTATATATGCTCACCAGAAGCTGCCAGCTATACTTTCATAGTATGCTAATAATTGATCATTTAATCAACTCACCATTTTTATCCTTCTTGATAAAAATACCCGTGCATGGGTATACGGTCGGCTTTAGCTAAAATATAAGAATTTTCTTTCCACAAATCCCACATTTATCTATAGTCCACCAAAACATTTTTGGCGTTGTCAACCGACGCCCGGTTATTTTCCAATTAATTATCATAATTAATTAATTTAGGAAAATAATCCTATAATCACAAATAATTCATTTCAGCACAAAATAAAGCTCAATTAAATAAACGGACTGCACCACGATAATCAGCATAAAATTCTAGTCGTCTACCATCCCGATCTAATTTCTAGAAATTAATTAATTAATTAATTAATTAATTACAAAAATTATTAAATAATTGCAATAAATCCAATTAAGGTCCGTAATGCCTAATTGGAAGCCGAGACGAGCCCGGAAATTTACCGAGACTCGTTCAATAAATACCAGGACTGTTTCCTTGCTAAGTACACTATCCATTTGCCTAACATGCATTGATAAGATACTAAATTAATTGCTCTACTCTAATCTATCCACCTAATTGCACTTAATTAAATCTAATCAGCCCCTAAGCATCATTAACTGACTAATAAGGGATTAGTGAGTAAAACTCACTTGTTTTAAAGCGAAGATTGCTTCACCGCGATGACGACGCGACGGCGGCCGAAATTCGAATTTTCGACGGCGTCGACAAACACTCGGGCCTAGCCTAAAAGCCTTGCAAGCCTACAGCAATTGCTGGGCTTAGCTTCAAGCTTGGGCTGCTTCACAGGCCTCAAGATTGGGCTGACCTCGCTTGGGCTTTTGATGGACTTCAAATCGTTGGGCTTCGGCTGAGATGGGCTTGCTGCACTTGTGGGGTTAAAGGAGCTGCTAGCTGAAATCGTGAGCTGAAGACTGCTGAAGATGGGCCGAGCAAGGCTGGATCATGGGCTTCAATTGGCGGGCTGAACTTGCAACAAAATTCACGGGCTGAAACTTGGGCTACTTCTTACGAGCTAGGCCACGAAGATGCAGCTTCGCTAGAGACGATTGTGCTGGAGATGTGGACTGAACGAGTGGGTTGAATGCTGGGCCGAAGACCCGCACAAGAGGAGAAATGTGGACGTGGGGGATGGTTGCAGGCGTGCGAAGGAGCTACGGTTCGTGGGCGCAAAGGCAGGAAACAAAGATGGCTTCTTGCAGCTGATGGTGAAGACACGTGGATCGGTGAAGCAGGAGGGAATCAGCTACTGGAGTCTTCAATTGTGGGTGGTTGGCTTCGTGAAGAGACCACGTGGAGGAGGAGTAGTCAACAAAAGGTTCCGTGAGAGTAGCTATTGATCGAAGAAGTTGGGTTTGCTGGAGAGTGCTTGTGAGTGGGCTGAAGGATGCGCGGCCAAGAGAATTCTCGGTGGGCGATACTGGCAGAGAAAGAGACGGAAATGAAGGAGAATGAAAGTGAGGCAGAAGCAGAGGGCGTCGCATGAAGGGAGAGTCGAACCGAATGAGCAGTTGGTGGTGTGTTGAAGAAGATTGAGAAAGAGGCACCAAAGTCAAGCAATAATATCCAAAAATTCATCATGATTTGGCTTCTAAAGTCTTCAAGATGATCCCTTTATCCCCCATGTTTATTATTTGCTATTTAATCCACAAATAATTCACTTTTGATATCCAAAAATCCAACCCCCTCCCATGCTCCGAATTTAACCAAATAGAACTTCAATTTCCTCTCCGATTTCACCAATTCGAGGTCCGATTTCGATGAAGAAAAAGTTCGAACAATTTTCGGTGAGTCCCTGACACTCAAAGGCTTGGCTTGGAAGTCCAAATTTCCTTTAATTTGGCACATCCGAATTTCCGCTAATTTTCTGCGATGTCCGAATCGCTTTTTCGAAAAAATTTCAAAATCTCCGAAAATTCTTCGGAGGATGAATCAACATTCCTAAAATAGATCGTGACACGACAAAACTTTCAATTTGAAATCGGGTTCAAATTCACAGTTAATTTCACTCCGGCACGCTTTTAGCGTGACCTGTCTACCGGGTAACTTTTAGAAATTTTTGGTGCAATTGACCCGTGATCAATTTATCTCGAGTCACAATGTACATCTCCGACTCATTGGCGACTCTTGGCTGTCGTGAAAATCTCGAGGTTTCAAATACAAGCACCGGGTACCAAAACGATAGAAAAATCGGTCTAGCACCGATCAACGAGTATTTTGCAATCAGGTGGAATCACCCATACTTTGATCATATATCTCAGTCGAATCGACCTATCTCCGGTCTCTGATCGATTTCTGACAGTGCCATAATGACCCTTGCAGACCAACACGGTCGAGCAGTCGATTCTTGGTCGAATGCTCAAGTCCATTGCATTTAGATTCCTTAATTGCTTCTCTAAATAGACCAGTTATCTCGTGAGTGATTGGCTCAGAGAATAGCACTATAGGCGCGTCGGTGAAAGACCCGATTTATTCAATTGAAAACAGGACTAAAAATTCAGGATGTCACAGATTTCATGGAAGACGCTGTCGACTTCCTCCATGGAAGTCGAGAGTTTTGTCCTGTGAGTTATGAAGATCGAAGCACAAGCATGTTGGAAGAATTTGCTCTCCCCAAATCTGGTCACTCACTTTTGCTCTAGGTGCTTGCTCTTCAAAGTCAAACGCTATGCAGTGTTCAATGGTGGGCTTATCTGAAAGTAATTTTGTAACCGATAGGCATTTGTTTTGTAGCTCTTTTCCCCCAAACCCAATCTAGAGTTAGATCTAGATTTGGGTGCGCTTTCATCCCGATCTAGGTATAAATCTGGGATTTTGTGGCACCCCCAAACCCAGTAAGATCGCCACAGATACCAAACGCTCTACCTATTGCAATACTGGTTACTTGTCTTTGAAAAAGGGGAGTTGTAAAGAAGGGCCGAGGTTCAAAGGCACATTTTTTTTTTTGAAAGGAGTTTAGCGCAGCTCATAGCGAAAATTAGAGGCAAGTCTCACCATCCTTCTACTCTCTTAGCGATGATACAATGCACACCAACTACACATAGAAGGAAAACATAAGGCCGAACCACTTTTATTTACATTTTTCAGGATGGACATCTGGAGTCGGTATAAACATAAAGGAAACCAAGACTTTTCACTATGCTTGGCTACATCCCAAAAGAGATCATCGACCCCCTATATCGAACGTGTAAAAACCTTCCATCTACAAGTGTCGGCTCCCTCTCCAAAAAGTGTCAGCTCCCTCTCCTCCCGCGGGCCATCACACCCAGTTAGGTGCACCGGGCGGTGGCGGCGGTAACATCCCCAGCATCTCCCCGTCACGTCGAACATGGACAGACAGGAACTCCTGGATGACAGGGCCCCCAGCCAGGCCCACATCATACATCACTAGCACCCGCACTCGTATGAACACCAACCCAGGGATGGTGACGCATACGTGCTCCATGCACTCGACCTCCACATCCGAGGGAAGGCCGTAAAAAGTACCACGCGAGACTGGAGGGAGAGGCATCTCTCTAATCTGAAATGTTAGTCCCCAAAGGGGTGAGTACAACCACTCAGCAGGTCAAAGATCCATTTCACTACTCAATGCATTAAACAGAGCAATCATGGCAACATAGAGTACACATATATATATCAATCATATTTCACCTTTCGGTCATGCATGATACATCAAAACAGCCATGTATAAGTCACCATATCATGTGCATAAACCACCAATGCATTAGTACATGGATCATGTAGTCATGCATTCATGTCATCATACTATGTGCACACATCACCATGCACTTATACATGTTACATCATACAGTCATGCATACATGTCACCACATTATGCATGATTCAATTTCAATGCATGTTTTCCAATTGAACCGCCACATTTCTCTTTCTCGGGACTAGTAATTACATCCCACATTTCTATCGCTCGCACCCAACATGGCATCCCGAGGAACCTCCGGCACACACCTCCGGGCATCTCAAAACTCCCAAGGACATCCGGCACACACCTCCGGGCATCCGGCACACACACTCCGGGCATCCCGACACTCCTGGGGCATCGTCGGCTCACACCTTTGACGGCATCCTCATTTCAATTGCATGTTCTTATATGCCTCATTCTCAAATTTCACATTTTATGTAACAATACCATTGATTAAATCATACGACATGCATTTGGAAAAGTACTATTTGATGCAATGGTTTTAAAAAGAAATGCTTCTTTGAGTTCATGAAAATTTACCAATCCTTAAATGTCATATGAGGTGTATAAATGTCATCACATCATCACAACGGTAATAATCCAAAACATCATGATTTACACAACAATTTCAATAGCCCATAAATAATACAATTTCCAGCTAAATCAGAATACTTAAAATCCGTATATCACAAGAAAAGAGTTTTAGCCTTATTCATACACAGTTTTTTTGCAACATTTATAGTTAAACACCCAAATGATCTTCTAAATTATGGAATTTAACTATGTTGCGGATGAGACATAGATAGAGGCAATTCATAAAGAACATTTTCCCAAAAGAGGTTTGTACAGAATAGTATAGGTCAAGCATTTCAACATCGTCCATTCCGAGCAGACAGATTACACAGTTTTTAAAACACATGTGATTAAATATGCAAATGACCTTCAAAAATCATGAAATTTTACTATGTTGTAGTCAAGACATAGATAAAGATATCTCATGAAGAATAGTTTTCCAAAAGAGGTATGCACAGAATAGTATAGACCATGCATTTCAACATCATCAAGTCCGAGTAGATAGATTGAATAGTTTTCAAAACACATTCGATTAATTAGGCAAATGACCTTAAAAAAATCATGAAATTTAACTATGTTGTAGTCAAGACATAGATAAAGATATCTCATGCGGAACATTTTTCCAAAAGAGGTTTGCACAGAATAGTATAGACCATGCATTTCAACATCATCAACTCCGAGTAGACAGATTGAACAGTTTTCAAAACACATTCGATTAATTAGGCAAATGACCTTAAAAAATCATGACATTTAACTATGTTCTAGTCAAGACATAGATAAAGATATCTCATGAAGAACATTTTTCCAAAAGAGGTTCGCACAGAATAGTATAGACCATGCATTTCAACATCATCAAGTCTGAGTAGACAGATTGAACAGTTTTTAAAACACATTCGATTAATTAGGCAAATGACCTTCAAAAAATCATGAAATGTAACTATGTTGTAGTCAAGACATAGATAAAGATATCTCATGAAGAACATTTTTCCAAAAGAGGTTCGCACAGAATAGTACAGACCATGCATTTCAACATCATCAAGTCCGAGTAGACAGGTTGAACAGTTTTCAAAACACATTCGATTAATTAGGCAAATGACCTTCAAAAATCATGAAATGTAACTATGTTGTAGTCAAGACATAGACAAAGATATCTCATGCAGAACATTTTTCCAAAAGAGGTTTGCACAGAATAGTATAGACCATGCATTTCAACATCATCAACTCCGAGTAGACAGATTGAACAGTTTTCAAAACACATTCGATTAATTAGGCAAATGACCTTCAAAAATCATGAAATGTAACTATGTTGTAGTCAAGACATAGATAAAGATATCTCATGCAGAACATTTTTCCAAAAGAGGTTCGCACAGAATAGTATAGACCATGCATTTCAACATCATCAAGTCCGAGTAGACAGATTGAACAGTTTTCAAAACACATTCGATTAATTAGGCAAATGACCTTCAAAAATTCATGAAATTTAACTATGTTGTAGTCAAGACATAGATAAAGATATCTCATGCAGAACATTTTTCCAAAAGAGGTTTGCACAGAATAATATAGACCATGCATTTCAACATCATCAACTCCGAGTAGACAGATTGAACAGTTTTCAAAACACATTCGATTAATTAGGCAAATGACCTTCAAAAATCATGAAATTTAACTATGTTGTAGTCAAGACATAGATAAAGATATCTCATGCAGAACATTTTTCCAAAAGTGGTTCGCACAGAATAGTATAGACCATGCATTTCCACATCATCAAGTCTGAGTAGACAGATTGAACAGTTTTCAAAATACATTCGATTAATTAGGCAAATGACCTTCAAAAAATCATGAAATTTAATTATGTTGTAGTCAAGACATAGATAAAGATATCTCATGCAGAACATTTTTCCAAAAGAGGTTTGCACAGAATAGTATAGACCATGCATTTCAACATCATCAACTTCGAGTAGACAGATTGAACAGTTTTCAAAACACATTCGATTAATTAGGCAAATGACCTTCAAAAATCATGAAATTTAACTATGTTGTAGTCCAGACATAGATAAAGATATCTCATGCAGAACATTTTTCCAAAAGAGGTTCGCACAGAATAGTATAGACCATGCATTTCAACATCATCAAGTCCGAGTAGACAGATTGAACAGTTTTCAAAACACATTCGATTAATTAGGCAAATGACCTTCAAAAATCATGAAATTTAACTATGTTGTAGTCAAGACATAGATAAAGATATCTCATGAAGAACATTTTTCCAAAAGAGGTTCGCACAGAATAGTATAGACCATGCATTTCAACATCATCAACTCCGAGTAGACAGATTGAACAGTTTTCAAAACACATTCGATTATTAGACAAATGACCTTCAAAAAATCATGAAATGTAACTATGTTGTAGTCAAGACATAGATAAAGATATCTCATGAAGAACATTTTTCCAAAAGAGGTTCGCACAGAATAGTATAGACCATGCATTTCAACATCATCAACTCCGAGTAGACAGATTGAACAGTTTTCAAAACACATTCGATTAATTAGGCAAATGACCTTCAAAAAATCATGAAATGTAACTATGTTGTAGTCAAGACATAGATAAAGATATCTCATGCAGAACATTTTTCCAAAAGAGGTTCGGACAGAATAGTATAGACCATGCATTTCAACATCATCAAGTCCGAGTAGACAGATTGAACAGTTTTCAAAACACATTCGATTAATTAGGCAAATGACCTTCAAAAAATCATGAAATTTAACTATGTTGTAGTCAAGACATAGATAAAGATATCTCATGCAGAACATTTTTCCAAAAGAGGTTTGCACAGAATAGTATAGACCATGCATTTCAACATCATCAACTCCGAGTAGACAGATTGAACAGTTTTCAAAACACATTCGATTAATTAGGCAAATGACCTTCAAAATCATGAAATGTAACTATGTTGTAGTCAAGACATAGATAAAGATATCTCATGCAGAACATTTTTCCAAAAGAGGTTCGCACAGAATAGTATAGACCATGCATTTCAACATCATCAACTCCGAGTAGACAGATTGAACAGTTTTCAAAACACATTCGATTAATTAGGCAAATGACCTTCAGAAAATCATGAAATTTAACTATGTTGTAGTCAAGACATAGATAAAGATATCTCATGAAGAACATTTTTCCAAAAGAGGTTCGCACAGAATAGTATAGACCATGCATTTCAATATCATCACGTCCGAGTAGACAGATTGAACAGTTTTCAAAACACATTCGATTAATTAGGCAAATGACCTTCAAAAAATCATGAAATTTAACTATGTTGTAGTCAAGACATAGATAAAGATATCTCATGAAGAACATTTTTCCAAAAGAGGTTCGCACAGAATAGTATAGACCATGCATTTCAACATCATCAAGTCTGAGTAGACAGATTGAACAGTTTTCAAAACACATTCGATTAATTAGGCAAATGACCTTGAAAAAATCATGAAATGTAACTATGTTGTAGTCAAGACATAGATAAAGATATCTCATGAAGAACATTTTTCCAAAAGAGGTTCGCACAGAATAGTACAGACCTTGCATTTCAACATCATCAAGTCCGAGTAGACAGATTGAACAGTTTTCAAAACACATTCGATTAATTAGGCAAATGACCTTCAAAAATCATGAAATGTAACTATGTTGTAGTCAAGACATAGATAAAGATATCTCATGCAGAACATTTTTCCAAAAGAGGTTTGCAAAGAATAGTATAGACCATGCATTTCAACATCATCAACTCCGAGTAGACAGATTGAACAGTTTTCAAAACACATTCGATTAATTAGGCAAATGACCTTCAAAAATCATGAAATGTAACTATGTTGTAGTCAAGACATAGATAAAGATATCTCATGCAGAACATTTTTCCAAAAGAGGTTCGCACAGAATAGTATAGACCATGCATTTCAACATCATCAACTCCGAGTAGACAGATTGAACAGTTTTCAAAACACATTCGATTAATTAGGCAAATGACCTTCAAAAAATCATGAAATTTAACTATGTTGTATTCAAGACATAGATAAAGATATCTCATGAAGAACATTTTTTCAAAAGAGGTTCGCACATAATAGTATAGACCATGCATTTTAACATCATCAAGTCCGAGTAGACAGATTGAACAGTTTTCAAAACACATTCGATTAATTAGGCAAATGACCTTAAAAAAATCATGAAATTTAATTATGTTGTAGTCAAGACATAGATAAAGATATCTCATGAGGAACATTTTTCCAAAAGAGGTTCGTAGAGAATAGTATGGGTCAAGTATTTCAACAAAAGTAGTTACCGAAATCTCTAAATTCAGTCTCTCCGAAAAATAGGGATTTCACCCATTTGTACTTGTTCATTTTGTCCCAAATTTGAGTATGTTGTATTTCGAGGAGTCTTTAACAACTTTCATTAAGGGATCAAGGTGAAATTTTCAAAAGAAAGTCACTTTATAGTCCACAAAGTTGCTGGAGCCCAGCACCACATTTCCAGATCTAACGTCTTCAAAGAAAAATCGTTTCACTAGGCTATAGCTGTTTGTTTTACCTCAAATTTGAGTATGTTAGTATTCAAGATGTTCTCTACAATTTTCGTGAAGAAGTCGAAGTGAAATTCTCAGTAAAAAGTCACATGCAACACACAAAATCACCAAGAGGTCAACAAAACAGCTTCAGATCTAATCGTTTCGTAGAAGGAGGGTTTTACCCCTCAAAACTCAGTCATTTTGTCTCAAATTTTAGTATGTTATAATTTAAGACGTTATCTACAACTTTCATGAAGAAGTTGAAGCCAAAATCCGACTCAAACATCACATGCAAGCCGCTACAACAATCTGGGTCAGCTGTTTACTCGAGAACAGTTTATACTTTCCAAAACAACACCCTTAAAACTTCGGTTTTTCCACCCTAGACATCCGAAATTCATCACCATTCAATAACATATTCTAGACACAACATGCAAGAGCAGCTTCAAAGGATCTAACTTGCCTCCAAACCGAGCAAGCACGAGCACATGGCGGCTGGACACGGCAACGACGAGCGACGGACGAGCGGCTTCTTCCTCGCGCGGCTTCTTCCCCCTCTCTCTCGGTTCCTCACTCTCTCTCTCGACAGCTTTCCCTCTCTCCCTCTCTCAAAACCGGTCACTCATCTCCCTTAATTTTCTTCCCCTCAATGATTAACAATCATTGGATGTGCATGGGGAACACTTGGCAGCTAGGAGGGACAAATGGCCTTCTTCATGCAAGATGGGCCTCCATCTTCGGCTGGGCTTGAGGCCAGCCATGGGCCGACGGCAGCTCCTCTTCTTGGGCTTCATGGGCCGGTCGAGAAAGGGGTGAGGCAATGGGCTGGTTTGGGCTTTCAATTGTCCAGCCCATCCTCATCCTATCAATTTACCTAATCCTTAATTTTATAAACACCTAATTGGAATTATAATTCACCAAAACTTTGTGACCTATCTAGATAAATTCCAATCCATAACCCACATGGCCAAAAATAGAATTTTTCCTATCAAATAATTGTTCACCAAAAGCTTGGCCAAATTCTTAATGCAAGACATGAATTAGAGCACCCCTAAAGATTGGCAAGGAATTCTAGGATGCCATAGATTTACATAGCGTTATCTATGCTCAATGCCAAATCTAGGCATGCATTGCCTTTTGGCAAAATCCTAGCTGCTAGGGAGGCAAATCTCAACGTGTGCTTATCATTGATGATGACACGGGAGTGATCGGCAGCCAGATGTACTATAATTCTATAACAAATTCGTTCTTGTGGAATTAGTGAGTCTCTATAGACCATACCAAATTGATTCTTTTTTCAAAGTTACATCAGATTGTGACTCTTTGGGATTGGTTTTATCTTGAAGTTATGTACATCTATTTCACATGAAATGAAAATTTTCCTTCCAAAAAAAAAAAAAAAAATCCAACTGCAAAATCCTAATCACGTCACCAATTCATATTAATCATTTTAGATTGAACAAGCTGTTCTACATGAAATCTTATAACACAAAGTTAATTGGATAATTACAAGCACCTGATGTCTGTATGTGGTCATTATCACACTACATTGAGCGAAAGCAATAAGAAAAAAGCAACACGAAATACTCAATTAGGTTGGAAACCACCATAATGAAGCATTCTTGAATATAATTAGTAGAATTAATGCTATAATTAACTTCGGATTGAACAATTCCAACTTTAGCCATAAAAAAATAAAATAAAAATAAAAAAATAAATAAAAAATAGAGATAAGTCAAGCTCTCGAGCTCATTCTTCCTCCTCCCTAGTACAACATGTCTCCACTCATTTGTAATCTCGTCTGTTATCGACCTAACATCGTCGCTTTTAGACAAGAGACGTGAAGAAACAACAATCCTAATCAATATTATTATCATTACAATTATTATTATTGTTGTTGCTGCTGCTATCGCCCTTGCCTTGCCAGATCTGTGCATGGGGTGGGCCGCGATGGCCCTCGCACAATGGCCGGCAAAACCTCGCTGCCCATCCCCGTGGCCCCGGCGATCCCCGCCAGCCCTTTGGGCAAGAAGAACAGTAAAATAAAAAAGAAAAAGAAAGGATAAATTGCCACTGAGCATCTGGGACTTGCCATTGAAATCCAAAAGTAAAATCCTGGAATGAAGATTTTGGGGACAGAGAGCTTGAAACAAATTGACGTTCATCGTTATTGATCTTCATCAAGATGCGGACTTCAAATCTGGCTGGAAACATCTCCTCAGAATTATAAGGTACGAACCGATGCTAGTCATCTGTGACTAACCATTGTCAAAGCAGGTAATAATCATGCATCACAGGTGGGGTTGGAATGCTTCGGTGAAAACGTGGAGAGGCATGGACCGTATTGGCAATGGTGGATCCAAGAGGGGGTCATAGTGCATGTCTTCTAATGTGGGGGTGGGATGTGCAATTACGTAATCCATCCCAGATGAATCATCCTTTCCTGAAAAAAATGAGTATCAGTGCGCATCAGTTCACCAAAATCGAACAGTTATATGAGGAAGATGAGGAAAATGACAACAACTGATCCGGTACTATCACACCTTAACCTTATCCTATGCTACCATATGCAGACATTCAGAAATAACGAAAACCATAAACTATAACACAGAGAAGACTAGAACCAGAAGATTGTTGGCTCCGGAGTTCTCCGACAGCTTAACACCATATCCAAAACTCAAGTTCTCATTGCAGTCGTCATGAAGAATTGGCCGTGCAAGGTGATTGCCAAACTCTGTAGCCATATGGTGGTTATCTTCGAAATTCGAACCTATGATGCTAACCTGGATAAAATTGCAGGACAAGTGAATGAGAAGTCGACGACAATCTGAAAAGTCAAATGAATCATACCGAGGGTAGAGACGTAGCGTGCCAAGATATTGTTGTCCATTCTTTACTCCTTGAACCAGTTAGTTCCACAATGGGTTGATCTTGTTCCGCCTATTACACATAGGCCGAGTTACACCTCTCTAGGCCATAAGGAATTCCCATCATCCCACATATCGTCGGACAGACTGCAACAACGGAGCCCAGAATCGACAGTGTTGGTCAGAAGCAGCCCCAAAGTTAAGGAAGCACCGCAACAAATACCTGGCAATAGAAAAGAAATTGCTGCTTGTAATCTTAATCTATTGAAATCTACATCAGTTCATCAAGGTAACGCAGTATCTCCTGAAAATCACTGATCTCTCCACCCGCACCCAACGGAGAATGCTTTAAAGCGAGTAGAGTCACATTCCTGTACTTGAAAGTCACCACGGACGTGCCCACGCCATACAGATGAGTACATCACGCAAGCCGCAAAAATGAAGAGACGAAGCGCAAGTGGCGGACACACATTGGGGTGGCTTTCAAGTACCGGAACGCGATTCTGCCGGCTGCTGAGATGGGAGGTTAGCTTCTTTGCTCGATCGGTTTTGCGATCCCGGCGCATTTTGATTTCAGCAATTTGGGACTTTCGCTAGGGGAATATTTGGTTCTTTTGTCTGTGTTGGGGAATGAGGTTTGAGTCGATTTTGAACGAGTTTTAAAGGTGCTCGATTTTTGTCGCTTTCCGAGATCATTGAGGAATTAAGAATAATTTCTTGGTTGACAAAACATTTCTAGACAAATGCAGGAACGTTTGAGTCGGGAAGGAAGATTCCGAGGAAACTCATTAGAATTGAGGATTAAATGAAGTTTTCTACTGTCTCGGGCAGACACTGAGAGCCTTCCCCGCGACGACTTGCACAAGTCAAGGTCTCCCCGTCTCAAAGTTGGGTCCATCTCTCTTGAGGTTGGACATTTTGCTGTACACCGAAGACTGGAAGCATGTTCTATTGTCTACGCGTGAAGCTGGAATTGGTGGTATCAGGAAATAAAATTAATGCAACAAAAGTAAAAAATTGCATATTTGGTAAGAAGTCCTTTCCCTTTGTCAAAAAAAAATCGTCGTTGAACCACGATCTTACACAAAAGTTCATGCGTTTATTAAGAAATCCTTTGTCGAATTATTTTTCATCACCGGTCCCAATCTTATATAAAAGTCCACGCGTTTGCTTTGACAAATGTGATGCACATGGGAAAGGAATCAAATGGATAATATTGTACTTTTGACAATAGGCCCCTCTCGGAAAAAATTATCATCAATTATTGTTACTTAGTTGATAAGCCTCTCCAAGCAAGCACACCCTCCCGACCCGGCCTCTCCTTCTACGAAACTTCCTCTTTATAGTGACTTGATAAAAAATATGTAGCAACAAAATGTAATGTATAATAATAAGACATTGAACTCCTATTGCCATATTAGTTCGAGTCCCATGTGTAGCATGGACCTGAATTGATTTATTCAAACATTTGTTTTGGAGATATATGGTGCAAATTTATAATGCGTGCCTTCATTTATCAACTTACCACCAAAATTTAATTAAAAAAATATGAATACTTAGGTTACTCTTTCTTCTTACAATATGTCATTTTTATATAAAAAAATTTATGTAGATGTTTAACCTATATTTTATGTGTTGTATTAGCAAAAACTGTAGCATATTGTGTGATCTTGATCTTGATTTATTTCGTTTAATCTATACTTGCTCATCAAGAAAGTTTGGACTTTAAACAATAGGCCTCTTTCAAAAGTAGGGTCCATCTCTCTGGAGGTTGGACATTTGGCTGTACGACGAAGACTGGAAGCATGTTCTGTTGTCTATGCATGAAGCTGGAATTGGTGGTATCAAGAAATAAAATTAATGCAACAAAAGTAAAAAAATTGCATATTTGGTAAGAAGTGCTTTCCCTTTGTCAGAAAAATAAAAATAAAAATTCGTTGTGGAACCACGATCTTACGCAAAAGTTCACGTGTTTATTAAGAAATCCTTTGTCGAATTATTTTTCATCTCCGGTCCCAATCTTACATAAAAGTTCACGCGTTTGCTTTGTCAAATGTGATGCACATGGGAAAGGAATCAAACAGGTAAGATTGTGCTTTTGACATTAGGTCACTTTCGGAAAAAAATATATCAATTATTATTACTTAGTTGATAAGCCGCTCCAAGCACCACACCCCACGCACCACCCCCCCGTGGCGACCCACCTCTCCTACGAAACTTCCTCTTTATAGTGACTTGATGATAAAAAAAAAATATGTAGCAACAAAATGTAATGTACAATAATAAAACATTGAACTGCTATTACCATATTAGTTCGAGTCCCGTGCGTAGCATGGACCTGAATTGATTTATTCAAACATTTGTTTTGGAGATATATGATGCAAATTTATAAAACGTGCCTTCATTTATCAACCTAACATTAAAAAAAAAAAAAAAAAAAATATTGAGATTGCTCTTTCTTCTCAGAATATGTCGTTTTTATATGAAATTTTTTATTTATATATTTAACTTATATTTTATGTATTGTATTAGCAAAAACTGTAGCCTATTTTGTGATCCTGATCTTTGTTGATTTCGTTTAATCTATACTTGGTCATAAAGAAAGTTCGGACTCTAAACAATAGGCTCCTTTCATTAAAAAAATTATTATCCATTATTATTACTTAGCATCAGAATTGTGGGCGAGCTTGGTGTTTATTGAGTGCGCATGATGAAGGGTTGTATAGTTAGGCACGGCAGATATAGACGAAGTCTTTTTGTTTTGGCTAAAATTCTGAAACCCTCCAATTTGAAGTGGTGGCCTTTGAGATGGTGCCGAGAAGAATCTCGGTGCTGTGGGTGCTAGAATCACCGCTACCTCCGCCCCATCCCTTCATTCGTATTGCCATCGCGCATTGCCCCTTCGAGTCTCTCTCCAATTGTGGCTTACTGCGGGAAGCTTTGGCACCCAGAACTAATCAATCTCACGAAGAACTCATGAGGGAGAGTCTAGAGGAAGAATCCATTATCTCTTTTTCTTCGAGGGGAGGTCGGACTTGCGCGGCGGGGCTACGCCATCTGTGGGCGAATGCCCTAAAACTCTCAATCCATTGCTTCTAGGGGTGAGCATGGTCCGGGTTGGGCCGGCCCACCCCCTAACCCTAGGACCAACCCACACAATGATGGTCCTCAAATTTTGGGACCGAGGACCGACCCTATTGAGCTTGGGACCGAGGACCAAACCGACCCAGTGGGTTCAGTCCGATTCCAAGGTCAACCCGGGATCAACCGATAATTTATTTACTCATTTTTTGTACTCTCTGAAAAGGCAACCGAGGACCGGACCGACCCAATGGGTTTGGTCCGATTCCAGGGTCAACCCGAGACTAACCGATAATTTTTTATTTCATTTTTTGTACTCCTTGAAAGGGCGAGTGAGGACCGGACCGACCCTATGGGTTCAGTGACAAGCGAGGTCAGCTAAGAGAGGCGAGCGACGAGTGTCGAGTGGGGTGAGCGTCAAGCAAGGAGCAATAAGCCAAGCGAGCATCGAGCAACGAGCAGCACGAGTGACCCAAAGCAAGTGAGGTGAGTGTTAAGTGGCGAGCGGAGAAGTTGTTTCTCTCAATTTTCGTAAATTAAAAACTAAGAGGACAAATAAGATAGAAGAGAACGAGTACTAGAGGAGGATGTCGTGAGGAGCTATTTATGCCTTTTTGAACGTCATGAGGACTCCTCACAAAAAACATTTTCATTTTTTGTAAATTTTGGCTGTTGACGCCGTAAAAGACATTAAAAGATCTAAATTATTAAAAAAATAGTGTAAAATTACTTGAACTCCTCACTAAGAAGCTATTTAATGTTGTTGACGCCATTTATTTTAGGGTTTTCTCCATATAAAAAAATTAATAATATATTAGATATATATAGAATCAGGATTGGTCCGGGTTGGACCGATCCTAAACTTTCAGGATCGAGGATCAATCCACACAGTGCTAGTCTATGAATCATAAGACCAAGGATTGACCCGGTCTCCCTAGGAATCGGACCCGAAACGGCAAGGTTGGGCCAATCCAGGATTGGTCCAGGGTTGACCCTAGACCGATACTCACCCCTAATTACTTCTCTATCCGAATTAGCTCATCATGCGTCAAGGTGATGTCGGTATTGTAATTCTATTGCTCAATAAATGCTTCCGCCAATTCCTCCCACTTTCAATTTTCTCGGGCTCGAGTAGTATGAACCACTGAAGTGAAGGCCAGATAAACTATCTCGGAATGTTCAAACTAGCAGTGGAACATTTCTCACATGTTGTCCCATCCCCATGAGCTAGTACTTCAAGGGTCTGTTTGGTAACTAGCCAAGCAGTGACTATTTATGTTCTTTTATTCCCCAGAATCCAAAAAAAAAGAAAATCTGTTTGGTAACGTTTTTGTTCACGAGAATGAATTTGTTCTCAAGAATAGATTTGGAAGAGAATTAAAAAATAGAAAAAAGCTTCTTTTTTCTTTTTTCTTAGGAACAACTCAAGAATTAAGCCCAAACCATTTTATTTTATTTTATTTCACTTTTCTTTTCTTCTTTTTATTTTCTTTCTTTTTCTCTTCCTCTTCTTTTTCCTCTAGCTAGTTGCTGGCCATAGCGATGGCTAGCAACTAGCCAGGCGAGGTCCGGCAACCTTGCCAGAGCCTCACTAGCCCTCGGCGAGGGTTGACCTCGCTCGACCGCCATAAGGTTGGCCTCGCCTGAGGCCGAGCTAGGCTCCCCTGAGGCTGACGAGGTCACCAACTCTTGTTTGGCCAATCACCAGTCATTGTTATGGCCAACGACCAACTAGAGGAAGAAGAAGAATAAGAGAAGGAAAAAGAAAAAAGAAAAAAAAAAGAAAATTTTCATAAAATTATTAAATTAAAAGAAATGGTACGTCATAAAAATAAAATTTGAAGGTCGTACCATACACATTTATATTCTTTTTTTCACTCTGAGAATAAAAATTTTGTATAGTTACCAAACGCCATTGAATACTCAAAAACTCGTCCGAGGATCACAATCAGAAAAAACTATTTCTAAGCAAAAATTGTTCTCGAGAATAGAATGGTTACCAAACGCATCCCAAGTAAATCTTTGAGTTGCCAGCCCCATCATACTTTGTGAAATCATGATTTTAAACTTTTCTGGAAATTTCATCTAGGCGAGAGAGATAAATCTTCCATCTGGGTCTCGAGCCCTTGAATCACCCGAAGCTTTTCTTCAATTTTAGCGAACCTCTTGTTATGCTCTTCCTCCATGCAAGTAAATATGGCTTTAGAAATTGGGTTCAGTTCGACCACACAACAGGCGTCATGCGCGACGACTCTTCCACTGCATTTTCTCTAGGATCTCCATGTGTAGGCCCAGAGGGAGCCGTAGGCGTTGTATGAACCGAAGCTGGCACAACCATAGCAGCCCTCACCTCGTTAGCGAACTGGGTGAACCGTCCGGCTAGCTCGTTGATTTTATTGTCCAAAGCAAAAAGGCAAGCCTTTTGTTCCTCGAGACTCATTTACAATGTTTTCGATCAAGTACAAACAGAAGATCTTCTCGAAGCCGTCGTTTTAATACCTTTCGTCTGCAAAATATAACTATAGAAACGAAGTCAGTATACACGGAAAGGGAAAGAGGAATGAAAAAGTACAAACCTTCAATTTTATTGCTTCTAATAATGAAATAGAGATAAGAGACTTTTATATAAGTCCAATCTCATATAAATGGTCTCTTATCAAGATTTCTCTATAAGAGATTATAATTTGAAGGGCGTAATGTATGGTGATTGATCAAATGCCCGTTCTCTGTTCCATCAAAACTTTGTGAAATATAACATAAAAGGGATCCCTCGTTAATTATATCGAAATTTATGAAGGAAAAACCCTATACATCCTCTAAGATCAAAGAGAAATCCCTATACATCATCATCTAGAAATGCATAAAGGGAAATCCTATACATTGCATCTAAAGAAAAGAGATCCCTATACATAAAATTTGTACATGAAGGAAAAGTTCTAATGGCACATGATCAAGATTCTAAATTTAATGGGCCCTCTTAAAGCATTCGATGAAGACGTTTGTTCTCTTGGGCCAAACGCTCCACTTTAGCCAAAGCCTCGTCCCCTCTTCCTAATAACACACTGCGTTCGGGCTTCCTTCAGTGTCGGATTCAAACAGACAAAGGAATAATAGCTTTAATCCACATCCCCCGCGGGGGGGCAATTTTGTAAATTCACAAACTAGGGACATGAATAGGTTGGCCATGGGGCGGCCACCACGTGGTGGTAGCTGGCCGAAAGATAGCCGGAAAAAATTTCCCGATCAACGCCGGTTGGATTCTTGTTCAAATTTTGTTCTATATGAATTGGATCAAATTGGATGTAATTGGACTATTTCAAGTCAATTAATGGTGCACAAAATATTTAAATTCATTGAATTTTTATTGAAATGACACCACAAGCTAGACCCATATTTTCAATTGAACTCCAATCGGCCAAATTGAAGCTTACTTACTTCAATTAGACTCTAGTCTAGGATGGGCCAAGTCAAATAACATCAATTGAAGCACATTAGCTCGGATTTTCAATGTTCAAGTAAGCTAAATTCATCAAATTGGAAAGCCCCCAAGTGAATTTGCCAATTCACCCTGGCTTTGGATTCAATTTAAGAAAATGAGTTGATTAAGGCTGTCGGCATGCAATTCATGATGAATCGATTCAAACCCCTAATTAAGGCGAATAACAGCAATTTACATCCCAACCTACATGGTTGTGAAATTGATTGAACGATGAATGCTTAATGACTTCTAGATCAAATGTTGTAAAGAAAGTGAAGCTAAAAGATGACTAGAATGAAAGTAATTTTATTTTTGTCTAATTTTAAACCTAAAACCAAAAAATTCGGAAAATGAGGTTCTTAATCGATTTTCGCAAAATTTATAATGTCAAAGTCAAACTGAAGCTAAAATGAAGTGATATGAAGATTTTTATATTTTTCAATATTTTGATCAAAAACTTTTGTCAAATGTTTGATCTAAAATCAACTTTTAGTTGATTTTTCCCTAAAAGGTTGATTTTGTAATCAAAAATTTGAATTTTTTGAAAACTAATGTGGCCAAAGCAATACTTAGCGTATTTAGGACCTTTTTATGCAAAGAGTCAATTTTGACCTGACTTTTAGTTAAAATGTTGACCAACAAATCAACTTGAAAGTCAATCGTTTGATTGTTCGGATTTTTAGTGAAAATGGCTAGGAAATCGTCTACAAATAACAAGCCAAAAAAGAAGAAGAAGAAACTAAATTGGTGTACAAGATTGAGACAAAAGTAGATGATTCTATGGATCGCTACAAAGCTCGATTTATTGCGAAAGGCTTTACTCAAGAATATGGCATTGATTATGAAGAGACTTTTGCCCTCATTGCACATCTTACTTTCGTCCACAGTCTTCTTGTTGTTAGAGCCGTTAAGCATTTGTCTTTATTTCGTATGGATGCTAAAAAAGCATCCCTAAATAGCGATCTCACCAATGAAGTTTTTATGATACTTCCTTTTGGCTACCCTCATCCTTCTCACCAAGTGTGTCGATTACGTTGCGCATTATATGGATTGAAACAGTTTCCTCATGCATGGTATTCCAAATTTAGCTCTATAATGACATCCTTTGGCTTTACATATAGTCTTATGACCATACAACTCGTGGGTCTATTATGCTAATCTTATATGTTGATGACATGGTTATTACTAGAGATGATCATACCGGAATTTTCAAACTCCAACAATATCTTAGTCAACAATTTGAGATGAAAGATGATGAGCAACTCAATCACTTTTTAGGCTTGGAGGTTACCTCATATTCATTTGGTTATTATCTTTCTTTAGCCAAGTATGCCATTGATCTCCTTTCTAAGTAGAGCTTACTGAAACCAAGGTTGCCACGACTCTTCTTGAGACTAATGCCAAATTTGATGTAGGTGATGGGACTCCTCTTTCGAATCCTACCCTCTATCGTCAGCTAATCAACAGTCTTATGCATCTCACTATTACTCACCCTGACATCGCTTATGCTTTTCATATTGTCAGTCTGTACGTGACAACGCCCCATATGACTCACTTTGCTACAATTCTTCATATTCTTCGTCGTGTCAAGGGTACACTATTTCATGACGTTCACTTTTCTGCTTCATTCTACAGTGGAGTTGACAACATATTCAGATGCTGATTGGGTTGGCAACCCTCAAGATTATCACTCTACCATGAGCTACTACTCCTTTTTAGGCACCAAGGTTGCCAAGACTCCTCTTGAGACTAATGCCAAATTTGACGCGGGTGATAGGACTCCTCTTTCGAATCCTACCCTCTATCATCAGCTAATCGACAGTCTTATAAATCTCCCTATCACTTGCCCTGACATCGCTTATGCTTTCCAAATCGTCAATTAGTACACCTCCCTTATCTCATAGAGTAGCAAGAAATAGTCCATTGTCACTTGCTCTAATACGGAAGTTGAATATCGAGCTCTTGCTAATACAACATCAAAGTTATTATGGTTACGATAGCTACTAGAAGATATGGGAGTGCGTCATCATAGTGGGAAAGTCCTTCCGTCACGCCCCGAACCTCGGGCATGCACACATCCCTCGGCGGTTGACTAAAATGCGACGTTCCCAAGACTCGTCGCCAACTTAATCGATTTATGCACATGCGGAAGCGAACTATTAACTCCAGACATCAATCAAACAAGGGATAGAAAAGTACAACAATCAATTTTAACAAAACACTCTTTATAAACACATCAGGTTTACCCACCCTGTGGTGGGCGAGTTGGTTAGGGCGCACGTTGGCCACACGACGGCCAGGGCTCGATTCCCCTCCTCATCACTTTGCGCCACTTAAGTGGGGTGCCGTGGGAGGTGGGTCCCCACGCTAGTGCCCCCCTAGGTTTACGTCGACGGCTGCCAATTGTACGGTGGTTCCCGGGTTACAAAAAAAAAAAAAACACATCAAGTTTATATACAGAAGTCTAAAACCAAAAAGGGACTACCAGGCTAACCCTACCCCGGACCCTACCTACTTGGGATTCAGGTCTACTACAACACCATCTGGGATGTCGATGTCTAGAGGGTCAGCCACCTCTACTCCAGGCTCTTCAACCTCGGGCCCCGGGTTCGCCTCGATATCAGCTATAATATCGGCATCATGCATGGGGTCGAGATCCACCACATACTCGGCATCGACGGCAAGCCCGTCAAAACCATCAAAAGGGCCCTCCCGTACACCGTTGGGCCCGTGACAGAACCACGCTTTGAATCGATGAGGTCCCAACTGAGGTAGGCCCTCATCGACTCAAATAGTAGTCACGACGAGCTCACGGGTCCAATCGGGGTTTTCGTGGATAGGGAGTATGGTACGCTAGGTCTCCGCCTCCCGTGGCCACCCAAAACGGACGTGGCGCACCTCCATCTAAGGACTTGTAAAATTTCAAACCATGACAAGGTGAGACAATGTCTCAGCGAGTCTACACCCTAAATCCCGATTGGGAAGAAATTCACCTAGAGGCAGTCTAAGCATACACCACATAAGACTTACCTCGCCTCAGCACCTCCTTGCGCATTAGCACATCTCATATATCATATATAAATGCAGCAAGCGTACATCATTAACTGGAACGCCTCATAACATATACCAATCAATCATAAGGGTCCCGATTATAATGCCAAATTATTATGACACGTCCTATTCCGTGCCACACAATTTTGTCCCATAATCAAACGCGGTTATCTCACTCATTCACACATGTCCCAGTTACTATGACCCATCGACCATATCCAACTCAACAATTGGTAGTCATCCGGCATAACCGAGCGTCGTCCTACTTCATCAAGCACGGCAATATCTACATCTAGACGGCATTCCCAAAAGAGCATCGACCTAGCCTCCACTGCGACTGGCCTCCGTTGATGTGGGGCATTCCCGAAGGAGCATCGTTCGGCGTAAACGCATCGTGACGGATTCCGATGGCGATCACATGCACATCCATATTCGACCAAGAACATCGTGCTTTGCACTCAAATACTTACATTTCAAATAATGGACTTAGCCTATTTTCTTTATATTAAAAACACCCGGTAAAATAATTATGCGTGAACACACAGTCAATTTGATCCACAAAACATGACACCTCCCATTTAAAAATTCTACGATTTGATACAGTACTTAAAATATTTTTGGCGTCAAAACCCGACACCCGGTATTTTTCTAATTAAATACCAAAATTTCATATTTTTGAAATAATAATTCAAGAATCATCAATCAGCATCCAATTGCATAAATTAACAATCAATTGCACAAACAACACTACCACAACGATTAGCACAAAATTCCTACAACCGGATATCCCGATATAATTTCTGCTAATTAATAAATAATTAAATAAATTGCAAAATATTTAAATTAAAACACTTAATTAAATTAAATAACCTAACCGGACTAATCTAATTGAACTAACTAAATAATCTAACCAACCTTACTAATTTAATCTAATAGGCTAACTAAATAACCTAACTAATCCACCTAACTAACTAATTGGCCTAACTAAACTAAACTAACTAAATAGTTGGCCTAACTAAATTACTCTAATCTTAACTTAAGCTAACCAATCCCCCTAATCCATACTTAGCCTAAGCTAACCCTTTACTAAGTGCAATTAACCCCTAATTAGAGCTTAGGAGGTTAACTCACCGGATTAACGAGTAAACCAGTTCATGGTGACGGTGGTGCGACGACAACCACAACTCAAGTCTACGGCGACACCAAAAGAGGCCGGGAAAGGGCTGAAAACGGCCCACAAGCCTCACGGCTTGTGCTGGAACTTCGGTTCTGTGGGGTTGAACCGAAGGTTGGTCGAGGGGCTCGGTGGCTAGTCATGGCACGAGGAACAACGAGACGGTCAGGTAGCGACGGACTGGTGGCTAGAATAGCTCAGGTGAGCGGACGGCCTACGATGGTGGCAAGCTGGCGTTGGCGCTAGCACAAGCATGAGGCAGATGGAGCTGGGCTCACGGGCGAACAGCAAGGGCGCATGCTACTCGGACAATGCAAGGGCGTGCTAGCGGTGGTTTGCGGTTGGTTCGGCTGGGATGGCTGGGCTTGTAGCTATTTCAGTGAGGGGCTGTGCTGGTTTGCAAGCTCTAGAAATGAAGGTTGAAGGAGATGGAATGAAGAAGAAGCTGCTGTTAGAAGGGGGACAAGAAGCCTTCAAAATCAAGGGAAAATATCCCAAAACTCAAGTGCAAGCCCCCAAAGTCTTCAGCCTTATCCAGCAGCCATTTTTCCCTCCCAAAACTTCCTAAGCAAGCCAAATTGAAGTCCAAATGTTGTAGCCCAGCAACCCCTACGAATTTCACCCATTTTCACCTCAATTTCTTCACAAATAACTCCAATTTGATGGCCCAATTTGCTGAGGAGGATGCCCATACCAACTCCCATAATTTCTTTCATAAACTAGTCCCTTTTGAAGGCTAAAAATCCACTCAATTTTGCCCATCCGAATTTCTTGAATTTAAATTGCCGAATTTGAATTTTCCGCCAAAAATCTAGGCTCGCCAAAAATTCTTCAAAGGATGAGACAATGTCCTAAAAATAAATCGTGACACACTAGAACTTTCGATTCCCGAAACCGAGTTCAATTTAGTGGTAAATTTCGATCGGATGCGATTTTAGCGTGACCTAACCTATCGGGTAGCTTTTAGAAATTTTTAGTGTGTTTGACCCGTGGTCGATTACTTTGATCCACATTGTGTATCTTCGACTCATAAGAAACTCTCGGTTGTCGTAAAAATCTCAAGGTTTCAATTACGGGCACTGGGTACAAAATCAATAGAAAAATCGGTTTAGTGCTGTTCGACGTGAATTTTGCAATCAGGTGGAATCACCTAGAATTTAATTACGTACTTATGCCGAATCAACCCATCTCCGATCTCTAATCGATTATAACGGTGCCGTATTGACTCTTGCTGATTAGAACGGTCAAGCAGTCGCTTTCTGATCGAATTCTCAAGTTTGTCGCGTTTATATCCCTTAACGGTTTCACATAATAGATTAGTTATCTTGTGAGTGATCAGCTTAGAGAAAAATAACCATAGGCACGTTGATGAAAAGCCCATTTCATAAAGTCGGGACGGGGTGAAATTCAGGATGTCACACCTTCATTACAACAATTGGAATACTATCCAAATTGCATAAAATGATGTTTTCAATGAACGCAACATACACATTGAGATCAACTGTCATTTCATCCGATATCACGTTCATCGTGGAACTATTAGACTTGTTTCCAAGTCATTAGAAAAAGTGTAAGTTAAGTAACCTCTAAGTTTTGAAGAATTAGGAAGATCAAGTGATATTTATCAACTCAAGAATGCGTTCTATGGATTGAAACAAGCACCAAAAGCATGGCATGAAAGATTAAGTAACTTCTTGACTAATCATGACTTTGAAAAAGGTAAGGTAGACACTACTCTTTTCATCAAGAGGAAAGGTAAAGAATTGCTCATTGTTCAAATATATATTGATGATATAATTGTTAGAGCCACTGATAACATACTGTGCAAGGACTTTGCAAACATGATGAAAAGTGAGTCCAAGATGAGCTTGATTGGAGAACTAAACTTCTTTTCTTGGACTTCAAATTAAGCAAACTCCTGAAGGCACCTTCATATATCAAGAGAAGTATGCAAAGGAGATGGTAAAGAATTTTGGTCTAGAAGGATGCAAGAAAATCAAGACACCTATGTCATGCTCTATCAAGTTAGACAAAAACGAGAAAGGTAAGTCTATCGACTTCAAACTCTATAAAAGTGTAATAGGATCATTACTTTACATAACAGCATCTAGACCTGATATTTTATTTAGCACACGCTTGTGTGTCGCTTTCAATCTAATCCAAAGGAATCCCATTTATCCCTCGTTAAGCGAATCATTCAATACATTGGATCCTCTCCAAAACTGGAGATTTTATACCCCTAAAAATACAAATTTTATGTTGCTTGGATACGTGGATGCTAACTTCACAGGATGTAAAATCGATAGAAAGAGTACATCAGGTACTTATCAATTATTATGAAATATATTGATATCTTGGTTCTCAAAGAAGCAAAACTCAATCATTCTTTCGACTACTGAGGCTGAATACATTGGGCTCGGAAGTTGTTGTGCATAACTCATTTGGACGAAACAACAACTAAGTGACTATGTAGAGGATGGGGAATGTCTTCTATTTTGTGTAGCAACACAAGTGCTATAAATCTCACCAAAAATCCAATCTACATTCAAGAGCAAAACATATCGACGTAAGACATCATTTTGTTAGAGATCATGTTAGTAATGGTGATGTCTATATATAGTTTATAGAATCAAAACGGCAGCTAGCAGACATTTTCACCGAGTCGCTGGACAAGCTAGCCTTTGAGTACATTCGTGGTGAACTAGGAATCTACAATGCAATGGAATAATGTCGTCTAGGTGATATTTCATTTTTGCCAACAATAATTAAGACATCAGCAACGATTAAAAATACAAGTACGCACATAATGTTTTATTTCAAAAAAGTTACCGTTATAGTATTGTTTTGTTACCGTTCTGACAACCAATATACTGTATCTCTTCTCTGAGTGTGATATCATCGTTTATTCAAGTGATGATTGTTTAAAATTGAATACAAGAAAAAATTACGGATAAGGAAGTTACCTTTGGAAGATAACGGCTAACTCTCTCTATGTGAAATTCACTGCTCCTATTTATAGAGAGAGAACATTCACATTTTTACTTACCCAACTCATACTCTCTTGTATTCTCTCCTATACCATCTACTAAAAATAAAAAAGTCTTGTTTTCCCACTACTAAAAATAAAAAAGTCTTGTTTTCCCACTCTCTCTCTCTCTCTCTCCACTCAAAAACTGTGGCACCCAAAACTCATCCTGCCTCTAAGGTCGTAAGAAAATCTTCTCGTACCGGTGGACGAACGTCCAAAGCCTTGAAGGAGGAGGTCTCTCAGTAAGAAGGATCGTTTAAAGTTACACAAAGTCGGAGTGTAGCTCAAGCTGCCGGATCAACAACTGCTAGCGCCACACTACCTACATCGACTGACAAGGAAACACCTATAGGAAGAACACCAGAATCATGGTTGCCAACAGAAAAGGATACAGCAGGTGTACCACCTATGGCACCACTAGTCATAGACACTCCATCGCCATCAGCTCCTATTCAATCTCTTCCACGAGATTTGATAAAGGGATTAGCCACTCTCATGGAAACCCATGGATCTAAACTAAAAAAGTTACTAAAGTTTAACGTTGCAGACTCACAAACCTTGCCAATCAAACAACTATTGATAGCCAAGAACAAACAACCGCTGAATCATCACATTCAGCTGCTCAACTCTCTCAGTCCTCTCCTCAAAAATCTTCAACCAAGAAAGAAGGAACCTCAGAACGTGTTGTTGTCAAGGACAAAGGCAAACATGTCATTGAGGAACTTGAAGTAATCCCTGAACCGATCGTCTCACAGCATGAAGGAAACGAAGCCACAAAGGAAATCGAGGAAGCCCCTAGAGACAAGTGTCAAGAAGACGACGACAACCGAGTATTTCAAAATTTTGAACCTACGGTTGGCCTTGAAAAAGATAAAACCTTTGAGCTCAATCTGTTTCTTTCCTAAGATCACGAAAATGCAAACGATGCCTTTTACAATTGAGGTATTAATCCTCACCACTTTGTTGATTTTGAATTTCTGGACAATCATGGAATTTTTCTCCCTGACCTTTTCAAGGCCCTTCATCTCAAGTTCTTTTGCTCAATGAAAGAAGAAATTCACCCTGCCTTAGTGGTAATGTTTTATTCAAACCTGCACTTTCCAAACATAGACTGTTTTTTCTTCACCTTTCGAAACCAGAACTATGTTGTGACATTGGATGAACTTGCTAAAATTATCCACACTTAATACAATTATTTCAAAAAGATTCCAATAGAGCCTAATGAGGCCTACAGTTTTGTCTCGAAGTTCTAGAGAAATTGTACTATTGAGCCTTCTCCCTCTCAAAATGAATTTTACTCAAAAGATCCTCACTCTATGCCTCCATTCAAAAGCATATTCTAGGAACAACGTCTCTCATTATGAGGGAAGAGTTATCTAGGCCATTCTCAACAAATTCGGTGAGTTTTCCTTCCCCCACATGATCTTCATCCACATGTATCACATGGCGAAAGGAAAGACAGGAAAACCGCCTTATGATGCTTTGGTCACACGTATCTTCAAGCATTTCAAGATTGATTTCTCTAATGCTGCACCACTTGTCATGCCAAATGTTGAGATCGAGAAGAAAACTCATGACAAAATGATGCTGAGAATGACACCAGAAGGATGGGTCAATCATAGAGAAGAAGTCATCCCCATTGGTCATGGAGATCATGATAGAGCAATGGCAAAGATCTAAGAAAGACTTGTTGAACTAACCGAACCAGAAAGGAGAAAGCATGCTAAGGCACCGGCACCACCCAAGGCCCCTCTTCCATGAAGGCCAGAAAGATCACCATCACCTACTGTGGACATCTCAACCTCTCTTGCTGGCCATAATCAACTTCAAGCGGATGTTTAGGAAATCAATACCACCCCTATCTTTGACTCGATTCATGGTGAAGATTGAGTGCACTCTCCTTAGCTTAGATTGCTACAACTCAGTACGACTAGACCCAAAGACAACTGAACTTGAACCTCCCACTTCATCGTAGCAACGCAAACGTCCTCACACCTAAACATTCTCAAAACTTTATATGCTTTTGTTTTGGCTTTTGCCACTTAGGCCTACATCATTCGCAGCTTAGGTCCAATATCCTATATCAATCTATCATTCGACATCAATAAAGATACTCTATTTCATATCTTTTTGCTTCATGACAAAAAAGGGGAGAGTAACTTGACGTGAAATATGCTTTGCTAAGATCTGCTCATAACATTTACTCCTAATAATGTTTGCAAATTCGCTGATACCTACTCATAATGTTTTGCTCATAACAACTTGGCATAAATATGTGCTTGTTCGTACATGAGAAATCTTACTAAGTATGCTAAGGCACTGCTTGGTAACCATCCAAACAGTGCTTGATTCTGATTTTTTGTTCCCGGAATCAGTTTGGGAACAGAATCGCGTTTGGTAAAATTTTTGTTCTCGTGAACAAATTTCTATATTTTTGTTCCCGGAAGTAGATTTGGAACAGAATCAAGAATAAAAAAAAAAAAGTTGATTCTTGTTCTGAGAACAAATTTAAGAATCAAAATCAACTCCTCTTCCATTTTCTCTTCTTCTTCTTCTCTTTTTTTCTTCTTCATTGACTGCCATCCTGCACCACCGTCTGCCGCCGTCCGCCGCCGCCGCCGGTCACCGGCAACCGGTCCGGTGAGCTCGCCGAAAGCTTGCCCGGCCAAGGTGAGGTCCGGCGAGCTCGCCGGAGGCAAGCCCAACCTCGGTGAGGCCCGCTTGGCCACCGGCGAGGCTCGCCCAGCCCCGGCAAGGCCGAGCCTCGATGGGGCTGGGCGAGGCCAAGCCTCACCGGTGGCTAGGTGGGCCTCGCTGGGGCTGGGTGAGGCCCGCCCGGCCACCGGCAAGGCTCGACCAACAAGGACCGGCCAAAAGAAGAAGAAGAAGAAGAAGAATAGGAGAAAAGGAAAAAAAGAAAAGAAAAAAAGGAAAAAAAAAAGGAAAAAAAGTATAAAAATTATTTAAAAATTAAAAAGAAATTGATTTGGAACATAATCAATGAGCACGGTACCAAACACAATTCTATTCCAGAATCAGAAATTTTGGACAGTTACCAAATAGCTTAAAATGCTTATAATCTGTTCCCGGGAACAGAATAAAAAAAAAAATATATATATATATTTTCTGATCAGAATCTACTCCTGGGAACAGAATTGTTACTAAATGCGCCCTAAGTCACCTGGAATTGAACTACTCTTAAACAACAAGCGAAGCATGCGAGTGCATCATCAAAACAAGGGGAGCATTCAACTATTATTCTTTGAACTCCAAATACTTGATGACACACTCTAGATAGAAGATCTGTATGCAACCATGTTCTATCTCATTAAAGATTATCTAAGTTCATTTCTCCAAGCTTTACTGCAAAACATCCTGAGGAGATCCTATTTAATTTATGTAATTTTTTTCAAAAAACATATATTATTCTTTCACATTTGCGAGATAGTTTTGTCATCATCAAAAGGCAGGAGATTGTTGGAGAAACATCTTCAAGTGATTTTGATGATGTCTAAATGTCGCGACCTAATCTCGCTGCCCTCGATCCCTCCATCGCAAGGAGAAGAAGGGAAAAAGGTTGAATTTAGGGGTACTTGATCACGAGAGTTCCCTCACGACTTGTGTTTCGAAAGACGTCATCACCTCACCTTTCGGGTCAAGCCTCTTGTGAGCTCTCTCCACGAGATCACAAGCTCTCCCAAGCTCGTACCCCGCGTGACAATGGAGTGTCGCGACCCGTACCCACGCGGGAGACACACCTTGGGAGATAAGGTCGAATGTGAATATTGGATTTAAGAGTACCTTTACCATAATAACTCTCTTGATAGTACACTTCGCCCATAAGGATGGCATCACTTCATCCTTTAGGGTACTGCCATATCAAGTATGCTAAATCATGGTGAGTTTCATCAAAACTCGTACCCCGCGTGACGAGTTCATTTATACAGTTTAGTTGTTTATGATAACTTAAAAATAAGACAAAAGTCACCATTAGCCTCGTTTTTGGGGGTCAGCTAGAAACTCAATTGAGGGTCGGGAGTGTTCCCTCGATTTCTATGTAACCAGATATCTAGGTCCAAGAACTTAGGTTACGCCAATATTTCTATTAGCGCCCTCTCAATACCTAAAAGTCTAACGTGTCTATACATTTCTTCTTACATTTTCAAGATCGTTAATCATAAACTAAGCAATCATGCGTGATTGGTCATTTTCATACTATTCTATTTCTATAAAACGAGAAAAGAAAATAATCGATAAAATTGAAATTACGAGACAATAAGTAAACAATCAAGGAAAGCAATAAATCTATCATGCAATCCTAGAAAATATAAAAAAAGAAACACAATTAAAAATGATAAGAGGAAAAGAAAACCCACAACTCGTCGGGCCTTTATATAGGCGAAAGGAACCCAACACGTATGTTGGAGAAATGAATAGTCCAGGATTATGGTCGAAATGGACATCAACCTCCACCATCTTCATGTCTCCTCCATCTTCAGGATCCTAATCTAAACATAGTCTAAGAATTATCTAACTAGGTACATACAATGGAAAGAAACAAGCATACACATCAAAACAATCAAAAACACAATATCATGTCAAGATCAATCACTTGAAGAAAGTTCAATGCAAAAATCAGATTTTGGGGTCTTGAGTCGGCCTTTGTTCATGCGTGGGTCCCACTAAGACACCTACCCAATCCATTTTTGTGACTTATAGTCATTATCGACCAATTGTGTTCTCGCATGACCAATAACATTTATAAGTCTCTTAATCAAGCAATCTATGTAAGCCTAGGGTTTTCCCTTGATATCATGCATCGACCCTACCATTCATCTAAAATTCATATGCATTGCAAAAATTAAACATGCATGTAGGTCTTTTGGACCTTGTTTCCCAACCAATCAAGCAAGAAAGTGAATCGTCAACGGGTCACTTATTATCAAAAGCATGCGCCAATCGCAAACACATGCACTTCTAAATGAATGATGTGATTGTATGCATGGAGGGTACATGTGATGTTTCAAAGACATCTTTTGAAATCATATATGAAAAGTTTTGAGACAAAGTAATGTCTCGGCTATGAAATGCATTCAATTGCCAAGGTTAGCTCGGGCTCGAATAAATGCACTCACAAGCGTCACAAACATCTTGAATACAATTCAAACTATAACTTTCATGATGTCAAATCAGGATTTCAAAAATTTTTGAAAATATTTAGGATTAATGAATATCTAGGCTATGGTACACATTCAATTGCCAAGACTAGCCCGATGTGTGGCACCCCTTGACGGCCCCTGATCCGCTAGGGTCACCACGATTCACTTGCTTTTCTCTTGTCCTGATAATCTATTACTCTGATACCAAAGAATTATAATAAATCCATAAGTCATGAGGGTTTATATCTTTTAGCTCGGTCCCTACGCAGTTTATATAGCAGAAGCGCATCCATCAACTTCCCTTTCTAAAATTAAAATGATGCACACCTACTAAACATTTTATAAGTTAAAGTCGAAAACTTTTATTTACATAACTAGATGGACATTACAGGTCGGTACATCAAAATGCCAAGGTTTTCTCTACCCGGTTATTCTCAAAAGATACCCGACTATTCCAGCAGATTATCTACAAAAGTCTATCACTCAGTGTCGGTGTCCAAAAAAATGCTTCCTCTACTATCCTTCACTCTCGGTCACACCCACCCGTCCGGTCCGTCTGCTGGTGGCGATGGCAACGGCCCCAGCGTACGTCCATCTCGACGGACAAAGACTGTAAGATACTCCTGAAGTACTGGGCCGGCGGGAGAGCCAATATCAAACACTACCAACACCCGCACTCGTATGAAAACCAGCCCTCACACCTCGGGATGGTGATGCTCCGACAACTCGCACTGTAGGTCGACCGGAAGTCCATATAATGAACCGGGAGTTACAGGCAGTAGAGGCATCTCTTCTAATCTGAAATGTTAGTCCCTAAAAAGGGTGAGTACAATCACCCAGCAGTTGAAGATCTACTAAGCTATATTATGTAAGCCATCCCAATCCAAGTCCATGCAAGATAGATAAAACGAGTAGTCAAAAGAATAAGTATGCATCAACTTATTAAAACTTTTGAAAGCAATGGCAAATGCAGTTTCAAAATCAGAATGCATCATTTCAGTCGCACATAGGTCCCGATTATAAGGCCAAACTATAACGACATGTCTCATACCATGCCGTAATAATTTAATCCCACAATCAGGCACAATTATTAGCAGGGTCGTTGTTTTTAGAAAAACTCAGTCCATTTTCATTTTCCTATGTCTAGCCCAGAGGACCAGTGTTTGCGTCCCTTTGGGATTTCACACCCCACCTAGCATCACGAAAGCCTCCGGTATTCAATCATCGGGCATCCAGAGCATGTTACGTCACATCTCCGGCATCTCGCATCCCACCTAGCATCACAAGGAATCGCCGGGGCTCGCCATGAAAATGGTTACCCCTACCCTCCGGATTTACGTACCGATATACAACCGGGCATCCCGACATTCCCGGGGAACCTCCGAGGTACTACGGACCCCAGGCATCCAGCGGAATCGCCTCATGCGATCCTATGGGCATCCCGACACTCCCAGGGCATCGTCGACTCAAAGGTCCGACGGCATTCACAACACATCTCAGCCATAATGTCTCAACTAAATTGTTTCAATGCCAAAACATTTTCAAAACAACAGCAAGCTTTGAAATCATAAACCAAAATGTTTTTGAATCACCAATGAACAAAACTCAGTAGTAAAACATCAAGTCCGTAGGTCTACTCCCACGGCTAACCATCCAATGCATTTCAAAAATCATTTGCGATTCCATAAACCACGCTTGCAACTCTCGTACAAAATTGAAAAGAGTTATCAAAACAAAAATTTGAACTTGGCACATTGACAAGTCTAAACTTCACTCCCAACTTCATGATTTTTATAAGACAAATCGGTTCGCATCAAAGTTTGAGATTCCGAGAGCGCCAAGAACCATTTCTTTTTCTTTTTGAAACGTTGACAGGCGGCGCCTTGGTTTATATAAAATTTCAGCGAGGGTCGGGAGGTTTTTCAAATCATTTTATGGTTGGTTTTGTTCCAAAGTGATAACTAAGTTTAAAAAAACTCGTATAATAAACCAAGATATCAACCTGACCTTCAATGGTTTGGACAAATCGATACAAAACTCGAAAATTTGGAAAGCACCATGCGGTTTTTGAAACATTTGTAGCCAGTGCCATAGTAAATAGAGTTTCAAACACAAGTCAGGAGGTTTTCTTTTCCAAAACCGAAACAATGGCCGAATTCCTCAAGATTTTATAGTCGCCCAAACATCTGTTTTGGCTGAAATTCGGAGAATCAACCACATGCATGCAAAATCCGAACAATCCATCCATTTTTTAACCTCAAAACAGTCTCGGTTTCTCAATAAGCCATAAATCAAACACGTGCATGAGAAATCTGAGCATTTCATGAATCTTTCAACCTCAAAACAGTCTTGGTTCCTCAAGAAACCATCACTCAACATCCAAATCCAATAATCCAGCCTATCAATGCACTTCCTAAGATAGCAACAACACTACATTATATGGTTTAGTAGACTTCAACTTGCCTTAAGTCCTATGGTATTCATGGCGATGGGTTTGGTGTGGTGGTGCGGCTCAACGGCAGTGAAGACGAGCGGCGCCGACAGTGGTAGTGCACGAGCACAGACAGAAGGCGGTCCTTCTCTTCCTTCCTCACTTCTCACACTCGCGCGCTTCTCTCGCTCACGGCTCTCTCGATCACTCGCTGCACTCACTCGCTCTCTCTCCCTGCTCAAGTTTTGCTCGGTTCTTTCTCTCTTCCCCTCAATTCCGAACCTTTTTGTTCTTTGATTAACTAATTAATCAACTTTTTGCATGCAGAATTTTCGGTGGCTAGAGCAACAATGGACAGGTGGAGGAGGCGTGTCTTCAGCTGGGGTTTTTTGGCATTCGATGGCAGCCCCACACGAAGCAACGTGGCCGTCATTGGCCTTGCTTCAGTCAACTTTTTCTCTTCATGGTTGATAAATATGTCGACTAAATGGAGAAGAGTTTGGGCAGCATTGGACGTGGATGGTTCCTCCTCTCCACGCGGGCATGCATGTTCCTTATGCATGGCCGAATTCCATTCTTTCGGCTCTCTAAAATTAATTGATCAAAGTCCAAGTTCCTCTCTTATTCCACATACACTTAGGTAGTCTAGTTGTGTCGTGTCATCGAAAGAAATATGTACATAAATCGGCGGTGTCTAAAGTGGTGCCGATGATGACAATGGTACGACAAGGTCCAACATCGGTGTCGATGACGAAGTCCAATAATAAATTCATCGATCCATGATGCATCGTCATTTTCTGAAGTCGGCAAAAATACTGATGAGATTGGTCTCACAATAACCTTAAGTAAAGGGATTCTGACAAGGCTATGATTTATTCTACAATCGGACCATTACTAGATGTGACCCATCGGCCCAATGGTGATAACAAAATAGTGTCCGTTGTGATGTCGATGACACCGTCCGACGATACTCCCGTCGATTAATCACGTACCGTTGCATATTCGAGGGTCGTCAAAATTTCCGAATGCCACAAGATGCCCACATAAATACACCCACAAGCATCCCAGGTATTTTGAATAAAGTCCAAACCACGATTTTTCCTTAAGCCAAATAGAGTTTTAGGGAAGAACTTTCTAACCAATTATTTTTTGGAAACATCACATGTACCAAAGCATTTTTTTAAATTTGATTTGAAAAGACGATTCATCGAAAATATTTTAACAATGAATATCGAGGTATTTAGAGCAATTTTTATGAAGATGGAATAACCTAGGTTCACGCACAAACTAACCTAGGAAGTTTATCTATACAATAATAATCATATTCATATTAAGAAATTTCAAAACAAGCATGTAAGGATAAAAAAATTGTGCAATACCTAATAACAATTTGGCTATGAAAAAATTTCCTAACATGCATCACATAATAATTAACAACTTTCATGAACAAAGTTTTCCTAAACAAGTTACACATAATTTTATAAAAATCAAACAACAAGTAACAACGTGTTAGAAAATTATCAAAACAACAAGACATTCAGTCAACGTCACAAGGATTTGTCCTATTAAAACAAATCTAAAAATGACCATATTTTTCACACAACATAGCCAACATGATGACAAATAAGTTTTGTTAAGAGGCTAAGTGCATAATAAGGTCTGTCCAAATAGGAGTTAGAACAAGGATCCGAATTTGGTCCCTTGTCCAGATTCTGATCTAGTTTTGAAAAAATAAAAAGTGGTTCCAAAGACAAGCAATTTGCATAAAATTAGCGGCATTAAAAACTTCTAAGTGTGCCTTATGACTTCCTAGAATGACTCAAGTCCAAACTAGGTCAATTAGGTGCTCTAAAATCAAGATTTCTAAAGGTGCACATGTTGATAATCAAAAACCAGAAACCAAACATGTATTAATAAATCTCAAAATCAGTCAAGTAATGCACAAATGGCATGAAAGGATCACATGTGACTTAGAATTGGATGCGATAAATAATTTGGGTAATCATCTAACCCTAAGTTGGCATGAGAAGATGTCATACAATTTGATGACAACACAAGATGACTCAAGATTCATGATGAAATGCTTGAGAGTTTCTTGGTGAACATACGTTCTTGTGGCACAAATTTAGTATACAAAATAACACTCAAATGCAATGACGTAAACATGTACTCAAACCTTGTAACATTTAGTTTAAGTATCAAGAAGACATTATTGCAAAATTTAGTCCCTAAATATCTCAAACAAGCATGGCAATATGCATATATGGCAAGATTTTATATGGCAAGATTTCATTTCAGCATTAACTTGACGGAACGTACACAATTTCAGCCATCTCAAAACATTGAAAAATTTTACAAAAAATCCTACGTACAGGACACGCAATGATGAACTTTTCTCGTTAAAAGTTCGAAACCTAAATGTGATTGCATGAATCGCAGCAAAAATGACAAAATAGAGATGCATACTAATGTAGCACATTTTAACCTTAACTCATGCAATTGACTCACTTGCCAACATCAAAACTTTGCAAAGTATGCATCTGTTGAACATATACATCATGTATTTCAACTCTCATGAAAAATTTGAGACCAAATAAGCACATTTGTAGACTCAATTTTATCAAAACATAATCCGGATCAATGTAGGGCAAACTATTCTATGTTCATATCTAAGCAATTTTGACCTAGTTAAACATGTCTAAAAATTCCAAGAAAAAATATAAAACATGCTTCACACTAATACGAGCAACTTTCATACAGAAACGTTTCTCCATAAATCAACACAAAAATAAGTACAAAATTGACAAAGTTAGAGATCAATATGGAACTAATTGACCTAAGCTTGGATCTGAGTAGATTTGACCTAGTTAAACACATCCAAAAATCACGAAAAAATTATAGAATATGCATAAAATGATTTGGAACAAAATTATGATGATTGTCCAATAATCATCACAAGAGGCTACACAAAAATAGTAAAATCTCATTTCGGAGCAAGAACAAAATCGAAAATCCAACTGAACTACAGCAGAATCACTCATCCTCAGAGATGTTTTTCGAGAGTCAAACGACACTCGATTGAGGCATACAACCTATCGTTTTGAAGCTTGAGACATGTATTATCTAAACTTAACAGGACTCAAGTTGAAACGAGGTCATTTTGGATCTCGTTTTAGCCAAAACAATAAGTCAATCCTAAGGCTACAAAATTGCAAATTAAGCAAAATCAAGCACGATCATTCAAGTTCATCATTCAAAACCACTCAATTGCATCAAAACATCATCAAAATCTATCATTTAGCATCTAATCATCATATATTTAGTGAAAATTGAACCTTAGCCACGGCCGGCTAATCCGACCTCGCTTCATGGGGTTCAAGACCGAGAAATTACCTTTTTATTGCGATTTAGTAGATTTTTATTGAAATCGATCGAAGTTTTGATGAAAACTTCGATCAAACCTCCACAAATCGCTAAGGAATAGATCTGGACAGCAAGGAACAGCTTCAAGAGGCAGCTGAACCACATGCAGTGAAGGAAAACAAAACCAATCCAATCGGGCCAACCTTCAAGCGCCGATCGAGAGATCAAGGTCACCGGATTAGATCAGACCTATCTCGACCAAATATAGGTAGAAGATGATATGAAGATCAAATCGAATCAGATCTAGCAGCAGGATCGCCACCGATGGGGGCTAGAATTGGCGGCAACAACTTCGCTAGAGAAGAATCCGGTCGAACCGATGGAGAGAGGGAGAGATCTGGTTTGTTGGCGACAAAAACAGAAGAGAGAGAGAGAGAGAGAGAGAGAGAGAGAGAGAGAGAGAGAGAGAGATTTCGTGCATAATGAAGCCCCCCTTAAAATTGAGGGAAAATTTGCCTTATATACTCCCCAGATTAAGCGATTTCGACCATCGATTTAATCCAACGGTCAAAATTTTGATCCAAATGTCAAAAATCGATTTCAAAGGCTCCATCATGATTTCGAGGTGTTGGGTAATTGATTTAGTAGGTTTGATCTACAAAAACCCAAGCCAAAATTGAGAATTGTGTCGAAATATCCAATTAGAGGTTAATTTTCAATTTGATGAAATTCAAGGGTCAATCTGTAAAATTTCAAGAAATTGAAGGTGCATAAATGAAGTTGGCATTGAGAGGATTTCAGAACTGATCGCCGGAGGTCAAGAACAGACCGAAAAGGGGCTGAACCGGCCGACCCCATCGACGGCCAGTCGGATCGGTTCGGGTCAATTCGACCAATTTTCGATCGATTCTTGACCAGCTTGATCCGGTTCTAGCTATTTTGTCCACTTGGGACTTCTGTGGGTCTAAAATTTATGCAATTCGGTTCTTAAATGACCAAATTGAAAAGGAATTTATCATTTTAAAGAAGAAATTGACCAATTAAGATACAATTAAGTTAATCAAACCTTATGAACATGATCTAGGGGTCTTTTATTGACCTAATTGAATGATTACCGTGAAAAGCAACGAATCAAAACTATGGGTGCTTTGAATTGGGCTTAAAGGGCTAAAATGGTAAAATTTACAATTTAATGGATAAAATTGCAAATTAACTAAAATTAAACTCAATCAGTGTTACAATTGCCCTATTTAATAAACTACCCATGCGTAAGATCACTTATCACATTCAAATTGACCTTAAATTGAAGTGCTTGGGCTTATGTCAAAAATGAATCTAGGCTTTATGTTAAAATTGGACCTAGATTTATGAAATTAAACCATAACCATCAATGAGTCAATTCGAATTTTGATGATTAAAGCTTAATTGCTTGATTTTCTTATGCTCGAGAGGATAAAATTCTTCAAATTGATAAGTTCTTATGTGAATTTCTCAAAATCGATTTTGAATTTTAGACTTATCTAAAGAAATGAGTGAGAAACAATCATCCTTTCGCAAATCATGAAAGATCGATTTCAGTCCCCTAATTAGGGCTCAAAACGACAATTTGCATTTTGACACGATAGATCGTGAAATTAAATACATATACGGATTTAAAATAGTTCCCAAACCAAATGTCAAAGAAGGAACTACACTTAATTATGACTAGAACAAAAGTAATTTTTTTTTATCGATTTAGAACCTAAAATTGGAAAATTCAGAAATCATGGTTCTTAATCGAATTTTGTGAAATTTTCGACACAAAAATTAAATTGACATTAAAAGAAATGTTTTTGTGGATTTTTTATTTTTTCCATTTTTTTGTCAAAGATTTGACCAAAAGTCAACCATTTTGTTGACATTTTTTTAAAAAGTTGATTTTTTTGGTCAATTTTTTGAATTTTTGAGAAATTAATTTGACAAAAGTGAAATTAAGACTAAACGGAATTTTTTTGGAAAAAAAGTCAATTTTTTACCTGGGGTTGACTTTTGATCAAAGGATTGACCAAAAAGTTAATCCAAAAGTCAACCATTTGACTTTTTAGGTTTTCCTTGAAAATGAACTAAAAATTGCTTAAAAACGACAATGCAAATAAAAGAAATGAAAAATGACTTTTTTTTGCTGAGAAATGGGGCTCTGTCGCAATCAGAAACCCAAACCTCAATTTTTTACCTTTTAATGACTTATCGACTAAAAATCAGGTGTCAACACTAAACTATCCTTAGTACATTACTTACCATTGTGTATGCAAATATTTGGACCAAAGGACTGTGTAATGTCCATGATGTGATTCATTGGAAAGAAGTTCGCAAATATTCTATTATAGCAAATAGTATCAGTAAACCTAAAAGATCAACAGTTTATGATGTTTATGTTGAAGCTATAAAGATCAAGTCGATGGCGTTGTAACAACCAAGTACATCTGATGATATTCGTTGGATTAGCTAAGTAGCCGTTTAAAGGCTTGGATTTGCACAGTAGTTGAATCCAAATAAAGCATATATCATAGCAGTTAGGTCATCTGACAAGTTAGTCAGAGATTGCAATGAGAAGACAGTAACAATTGCCATTTTGTGTTAGTCTGTAGAGGTTCAAGGAAAGAAACTACATAGGCAGTGTCTTCCATGGACAACAGCTCAACAGAAACTCTCCAACTACTATCTGCTTCTCTAATTCATCCTCAACAAATAGATTGAAGAATGATATAAAAGGGAAGACCCCATAAAGCCAAAGAAGAGAGTGCACAATATAAAAATCAAGAAGCTTACTTCTTGTTATTTCTCTTAGTTATAAGTTCTCTGTCATAGTACTATAATATTCATGCTATTAAGTAATTGTGTAAAGGATTAAGTGTTTGAGTGTGAGAGTAGCCGTTGAGTCTAGATAGTAGTATTGATTGTGAAAAGGATCAGTGCTAGCCGTTTATAACTTTCCAAGCAAATTGCTAGTGGAATTCAACCGTCTTGAGGCTGCTAGTCTGAAGAGTGGACGTAGGCTCATGGATAAAACCGAAACACTATAACCCTCTCCGTGTCCCACTGATTTCTTTTACTTACATACATTTGCATACAATTGATTCACGCTCTTTTTCTCAAACATTAGGTTGAGCTGATCTTTATTTAGCGACTAGCTAATCTTTGTTTAGCGGTTAGCTAGTTTCCGCAAAAGATCATCAAAGTTTAAAAACAACCTATTCACCCCATTTTAGGTTGTATTGTTAGCCACCAACACTATCTTCCACAAAAGATTGTCAAGTTTTCCAAAATAACCTATTCACCCCCTCTAGGTTGTATTATTAGCTCCTAACATACCCCATCCGTAGATTCTCAACCATTAGTCATTACTTCCTCCTCTGATTGTCATTCCACCAGAGTTAGTCAACCTTTTGTTCCCCTTCGAGATAACCATTATCATTCTACTACAACTTACTTTTATGAACCTCGTACATATAGAGAAGTTAGTACTAATCCTCTTTAATAGCCAGCAATGGCAGATGAGTTACAAGCTTTGGACAAATCTCATACTTTAGATTTAGTTGATTTGCCTCTTGATAAGTCCGATGTCGCTTGTAAATGGGTGTGTAAAATTGAGACAAAAGCAGACGGTACTATGGATCGCTCTAAAGCTCGCTTTATTGCAAAAGGCTTTATTCAAGAATATGGCATTGATTATGAAGAGACTTTTGCTTATGTTGCACTTCTTACTTCCATCTACAGTCTTCTTATTGTTGTTGCTGTTAAGCGTTGGTTTTTATTTCATATGGATGCTAAAAAAGCATCCTTAAATAGCAATCTTGCCAGTGAAGTTTTTATGGTACCTCCTTTTAGCTACCCTCATCCTTCTCACCAAGTGTGTCAATTACGTTGCGCATTATATGGATTGAAACAGTCTCCTTGTGCATGGTATTCCAAATTTAGCTCTATAATGGCATCCCTTAGCTTTACATCTAGTTCCTATGACCATGCTATTTTTGTTCGACATACTTTTTGTAGCATCCTCAATTTCGACCCTTATTTTGGTCTCGATTAGTAGGGTAAGGATTGGTATGCCAATGGTAGGAATTGGCCGTGAATCAACCCGAGGGTGATTATGAACCAAGGACTAGCCACAAGACCAGCCAGACAACTGGTTAGTGGACCAACTAAAGGACCACCAAACTGGCCCAAGGCTTAGCCCTTGGACCCAATCGTGAGCCCTTTACACGATAAAGGAGAAGTCCAAACTCGATTTTGCCGGTTAAGCTCGATTACGTCTAGTTTCATCCGATCACGGCTTACGCACAGATTTAAGGCCAAATAAGGTAGTTGGTCGTGGTTATACTTAATTAACTCCTGCACAATGAGATGGCCTTCTAATTTTAATAATTTCCTATGGTGCATTTAATGTTCTTGGAAGATAGTCAATTAATGCATGATGACTAAGTAGGACACTTGGCATAAATGGTCTTACCCTTGCAAGGTAATCATGAACCTTGAATTCTTGCACATTAAGAAAAGGTGAGTCATAAGCCTACTAAGAAGACCTAAAGACCAAGCTAGATAGGCTAATCTTTGTGAAGAACAAAGTCAAATGCATTAAATGGGGGTAATGAGTATGAAGGCTTAGGTGTCCTAAGTAATTAATGAAAAAAGATGACTCATAAGCTTAGGTGTATAGTCATCATGACAAGCCATTAATGAATGAGATGAATCATATGTCCATGTGTCCCTATTAGATTAAGGTCATCATTTCCACTACTTTGAGACTTGGAAGACAAGTTCTCCCAACCTTAAATGCTTGGTGAATCATTGGCCTAGAAGAATTAATAACGGATGATCTTGGAAGACCATTAGGGGCACCACCTATCCTCCATAGAGTTGCCACATTGAGTTTTATAGGTTTTGACTTTCCAGTTTTTGAAACTATTGGACCTTTCCTAATTTCTAATTTTATAGAGCTCTTTGTGGTTTGAATTTAGAGAAACTTCCTTCATGAAAGTTGTTCAAAACATTTTGGCCTACAACATACTTAAATTTTATTTTTTTTTTAGATGAAATGGTCGAGAGAAGGCCCAATCATTTACCATCTAGATACTGCCCAATGTAGTCAAAATAGTGACCAGTTTGCTTTCTCAAATTTTTATAAATTTTTTATTTCAAACTTGGACATACTTCCTTCAGGAAAGTTTTAAAGGATACACATGTCTTACAACATATAAGTATTTCAAAGAGTTTTGTAAAGATTTGGATTTCAAAATGGGTCCTTCTTTGTAGTCGTTGGATCTACTCGACTGGTAGATTGTTGGGTTGTATTTAGTGATTTGCTGCTCTTTTCACAGCACAATTTATACTTGGTTTCCTTCATAAAATTATTTAAGATATTCTCTACAACATATTATAATTTCATAATTTTTCGAGCCCATTTGGTAGGGTAATGACATTTATTTCAAAAGTTGCTCAAAATTGTTTTTGCCTTGGAATGGAGAGCCACACGCCCCAAACTTGGAGGGGAAGGGGCTACACGCCCAACTTGACAAGCAAGCCCATCTAGAGTCTTCTTGGATTGGGATAAGAATGTATTAAATACTTTTGGACCTTAATGCATTAATGCAAGAGATGAGTCATATGCCTAAGTGTCCCCTAGAAGAATAGACCATAATGACATCTAACCTAAAACTTGGAGAGCAAGTATCCATTTCATCATTACAAGACTTGAGTGGCTCAATAAGAGAAGGAAAAAGTGTGGCCCTAGAGATTAGGCTTGCCACATCTTTCTCCTTAGCCTTGCCACCTTATCAACCTAGGCTTGCCACGCAAAGAAATCTTATTGGTTCATTTGGAAGGGTAATAATGAGAGATTAGCCTATAAATAGGGGCATTCCTCCCATTAGCACACCACATCACCCTACTTCTCTCTCACTTACTCTCTCTTTTTTCTTCCACGTTGTCTCAGCGTTGCCCTATCTCCCTCTCTCGGCCTTGCTCGCCCACCGCCTCACAAGACGATCCTCTCATGGTAAAACCACTTATAATTTATTGAGGTTTATCGAAGGTAAGTAGAATCTCTAGCTCTTGGCTAAGGCGATAGCCTACGTTGTCGAATTTAGTGATGTGCTCACCCATGTAAGCCGTGTGTATGTTGTAATGTCTTTTTGTATGGTTTGCTCATGTTTGCATGCTTGAATGTGTTCACACTCCGGGACGAGGTTGAGGTTTGCTTGGCTTGGGATCGACGTCAAGTCCTAATGGCCTAAGCCGCGAGGCCTTAGATTGGCATTGAAGCATGCCGATTCCAAGTCTTGCTTGGTGCAGATATCGGCTTAGGCGTGCAGCTCAAGCCACGAACCAATAATCGTGCCCAGCATATCATATAATATGATGTTAAGAGCCATAACACACTCAGTTGAATGAGCATGCCTTCAGGTCATGTATCAGTGGACTAAGAAGAAAAGTAACAACCGGTTTGTGTGATGCACTTTTATGATGCAGTTAAAGAGGAAAAAGCGTCCGTCGCCACATAGCGTTGGTGGCGATACCTCGTTCATTAAACGGGATTCCCTAGTTGAGCCTGGATGCCTGGGTTTGAGCCTAGATACTTCGGGTAAACTAGCCCCAAGATGCCCTAGTTGAGCCAGGATGCCTAGGTTGAGCCCGGATGCCTTGGTGAGCTAGCGCCAGGATACCTTGGTTGAGCCGGGATGTCCTGGTTGAGCCAAAATGCTTAGCAAACTGGAAGGCCCGGTCGAGCCAAGAGGGCCTAGTCGAGCCAAGACGATGGTAAATGAATTTGCATGAGTGCCAGTTATGCATAAGTATGATAAGTTGATATGTTTCTTACTAAGCCAAAGGTAAGTATGCATAGAAGCATGTTGTGATGGACATCTGCATGTAGTCGAAGATTATAATAACTTTGTTATTGATAATTATCGACATTGTATTACGAGTGTTATACCTGCTAGATTTTGATGATGAGATGTCCTCCTAGTATAGAATTAAGGGTTTTACTTACTGAGTCCATGACTCATCCCATTGTTTTTTAGAATTGTAGGTATAGAGGAGTTGCAGTCTCGATAGAAGAGCTAAGGTTTATCTTGGCCTTTTTGAGCATAAAGCGTGTAGTGGTTGTACATACAACGGCCCGTGATAAAAGGGCTTGTAAATATAAGTGATGTAATTGTGCATTTGTAAATGGTTGTTTTCTTAGCTATTTGTTGTTGTCTAAGTGTTGTATGTACGCTTCCGCATCTGCTTAAATCAAATATTAAAAAGAAATGGGACGGCGACGCTCCTGGGATGTTACGAAAATAACCACCGCTGCTCGTGACCCTAGGGATGGAGTTGGGGTTATGACGCTTCTCGTGGGTCTATTATGCTAATCTTATATGTGGACGACATGATTATTACTAGAGATGATTGTACCCGAATTTCAAAACTCCAACAATATCTTAGTCAACGGTTTTAGATGAAAGATGTTGGGCAACTTAGCTACTTTTTAGCCTAAGAGGTTACCTCATATTCAATTGGTTATTATCTTTCTTAGGCTAAATATGCCACCAATCTCCTTTCTCAAACAAAACTCATTGACGCCAAGGTGACCACAACTCCTCTGGAGACTAATGTCACATTTGATGCGGGTGATGGGCTCCTCTTTTGAATCGTACCTTCTATCGTCAGCTAATCGGCAGTCTTATATATCTCACTGTTACTCACCCTAACATCGCTTATCCTTTTTAAGTTGTCAGTCAGTACATGACAACGCCCCATACGACTCACTTTGTTACAATTCTTTGTATTCTTCGTTGTGTCAGGTGTACGTTATTTCATGATCTTCACTTTTCTACTTCATTCTACATTGGAGTTGACAACATATTCAGATGTTGGTTGGGTTGGCGACCCTTAAGATTGTCACTACACTCCAAGCTACTGTTCCTTTTTAGGCACTAATGGCACCACGACTCCTCTTGAGACAAATGCCAAAGTTGATGCGGGTGATGGGACTCCTCTTTCGAATCCTACCCTTTATCATCAGCTAATTGGTAATCTTATATATCTCACTGTTACTCGCCCTGACATTGCTTATGCTTTCCAAATTGTCAGTCATTACACCTCCCCTATCTCATGGAATAGCAAGAAATAGTCCATTGTCGCTTGCTCTAATATAGAAGTTGAATATGGAGCTCTAGCTAATATGACATCAAAGTTATTATGGTTACGATGGCTACTAAAAGATATGGGAGTGTGTCGTCATAGCGGGACAATCCTTCATTGCGACAATCACAATGCTATCCAAATTGCACATAACGATGTTTTCTATGAACACACCATACACATTGAGATCGATTGTCATTTCATCCAATATCACATTCATTGTGACACTATTAGACTTGTTTCCAAGTCATTAGTTGACCAGACAGCCGATGTCTTCACTAAGGCACATTCACATGGCCACTTCTTAAATCTTTTCTCCAAACTTCAGTTGATTTATTCCCGGTCACCAATTTGACGGGGATGTAGATGTATATACTTAAGATTAGGTTAATTATAGTTTACATTAATTGTAATTAAACCCGATCGCCTCTCACCCTATATATAAGGGAGGGCTTGTACTCTTCATTTGGTAATGTGAATATAATACACTTTTCTTTCTTTTACAACAAACCACACAGATCTCAACCACCTCTACGTAAGGAGAAAGACCAGTGAGAGTCTGTATTTCTAGCGAGGTAACAGACAATGGCTCGATAGAGAGAAAGAAACAATGCATAGAAGGAGACCAGGAGGAGCGGCCTCCCTACCATGTCGAAATCTACATTTTGAGGAGCACAACAAAATTCTAAGGCTGAATAAATTCGTGCCCTTTTCCAAACTGAAGCCTTGTCAGGTTCCAACCTTAGAACAATTGGAAAAACTTCTCGTTGAAGACTCGAAAGTTTGCGAAATGGTAGTTTCATTCCGATCAAGCACGACCAAGAACCAAACCACGTTGAAGTGGAATTATTTATTCATAATGACGAGGAAAGCATTGACTAAAAGTGGAAGGAGGGGAAAGAGACTTGAACTGAGCACCGAGAATTACCTGGTCTTCCTCATTGTCCACCGATTCCATGAATAACCGTAAAAGCGTGCCCCTGCGGTCTTGATTCTGTAAGATAAGTGAATCTGCCCACATAAGCACCGAGACGAACTGTAGAATCGATGAAAGACCTAGTCTCAGCTGCCATTGCAGAAGTTTGGACGTAGAGAAGAAGAAGATCGCTAGATTTTCTGAAAATTTAGTGAAAGTTGGGATCCTCGGAATGATTGCCAGTTCACATAAGCTGCAGCGATGAACCGACGTGGCTTTTCATGAAAAGACATGAATGAAGACATGCAATGAAATTGCCGTCTAATGGAAGGTGAAGAGACATCACCTTTAAATGTTCCTTCCTTGCTGCTCTGTGGATGATGATCATCGATAAATTATTTGAAAGATTAAAAAATATTTCGTTTCTTTTTAAATTTATTGTTGACTAAAACATAATTTGGGCCATCAAACCCACACGAATGATTAATGGCCTAAAAGCCACTAAGTGTTAGAAATCCTTGATCGATGTGTGCGCATGTTTATGTCCATTAGCCAATATCGACCAAGAGCTAGGAGGTCAAGGCTTGAAAAGGATGCCATCTTCAATAAGATACCAGTAATAGTGTATCCAGACATAAGCAAACGTATGTTCCACATACTCCTTTGATTTGGAACTGTCCGTGTAAGCAAAGGTCTCTCTCTCATACTCCTTTAATTTGAAACTTTGCATTGCAGTGATGGGTTTTTTATTTGATGGGCCAAGTCAAGCCCGTCCATCCATATTGGGCCAAACCTAGCCCATAAGCGAAGGGCCCAAAAGAGGAAGGGGCGGTTATTTTTAAGTGAAAATAACTGCCGTATAAATATGAAAAAGGAGAAACGTTGAGAGTGAGAATGAAACAGTACGGGTGCATTTAGGACTTAATTACATTCATTTCCTTTCCTTGAGATAACAATATACTCCCTTTTGAAGAACGGAACTCTAGGGCTTCAATTGATTCCTTTGAAACTATAACAAGTACTTAATCTATGGCAAATAAGGTATATCCGTTTGCGTGATATATCTTTCGATCGGTGTTACATGTTTCCCGAGCACATTTCCGTGTTCATTTTCGGTATTTGATCGTTTGAGTATCGATTCATTTTTAAGAAATCCATTTCCTACATTAGTATTAGAGCAATGTTGTTCTTGTTTCCCGATCATTGTTAATATTTATAATTTGTTTTTGGCCGAAATTTTGAGAAACATCGCCATTGGACGCTCGGGGACGAAAATCCTGACACCTGCCTACTATTCACCCCTCCTTTTTGATTTTATGTGAATCAAAATTTATTTTTGATAGTGTAGAGTCGTAGTTCTCATCAAGACGAGGAAAATGACAGGTGGCATGCCACCAGGGACCACCGAACGCTCCCACACGCGCGGCCAAAAGGAGCAGCATCGTCGGTGCGTGCGAGGCGGTTTCCCGAGCGCGTGCGCAACACATGCATGCCCGGCATGCGCCAGCGTGATTTTACAGTTTTGCCCCTATTTTCTTTATGATATTACAATTTTGCCCCTATTTGTTGTTTTTACGATTATGCCCTTATTGTTCGATGTTATTACTATTTTGCCCCTAACTAACCCGTTTACCCGACTTGGTCATCCATTGACCCAAGTTGACCACCATTGACCGTTCGTTGATTGGCATTAATCAACCGTTGATCGACACACAAAAAAACAAAAAATGTGTTTTTCAATTTTGTTCGTTGTGGATTATATGTAATTCATTTTGTTTTGCATTTGTTGCAGGAACAATGATGTGTTTAGTACGCACACCTATATTCCCGAGAACAGACGAACAAAAGGCGAGACTTGAAGGGCTAAAAACATAATTATCTAATTATTGATGGAATAACGGTGATGTAGTGTCACACATAGTCAAGGTCAATCATATGATACAATAAATCATCCGGAATAGTTATCTTATGCCATATTTTAGAAGGTGTCGGCCCTAATTGACACTCTTCCATTAGAATGGCAAGTAGTGTTAGATCACCTATGGAAGGTCGACGTGGTCTCGGATTATAAAAGGCTTACAATAGCTTTTGTGAGAGAATACTATAGAATTGAGGCAACCAAGACTTCAACCCTCAAGTTGAGTGTCACTTGGCGTAGAATGAATGCGCCTTGGAGGAGCTAGAAGGGCTCTCCGAATGTCTTTCTATGATTGACCAATGTTCCTTTAGAATTCTTAGAGAAATTTACTAAGAGATTAGAAGAGATTTTCTCAGTTTATGATATAGATGAGTATCTTTGAACTTATTTATAATTTTTCTTAAATTGGTTTGAGATGTTTTAGGTGTAAATATTTCTTTCTATATTTGTATGTTTCCTCTAAATATATTATTTCATGTAAATGCCATGTTTACTTAATGAAAGTTCGATGTTATCTACTATTGTAAATTATTATGTTAATTTACAATTATTTATGGGAAGTTCAAGAAAGTTTTAGTGACTTTGGTGAACTTATTCGTTGTATAAATGATTATATTAATGATAATTTTGAGTTAAAAACTTTTGGATGATGATTGGAAACAAAGTGACATTTCGACTCTAAAACCTTATTTGAAATTGTTTATCAATATGATTAGTTTATGCAATATAAATACATAAATGATAAACATTAATAATTCGTGCATGCGTGTCTGATATGTTCAAATCTAATGGCTTCAACAACTAAGAGCATAGTCACTGAGTTGAACAAAGGAGAAAAATTGATTGGCAATAATTATGAAATATGGCATATAAAAATCCAATATATGCTGGAAGAGCAAAAGGCATTAAAAGCTCTTAACTTGGTTATGGAAGAACCTGAAAATGGAAACACTGCACAACACAAACGCAATAAGGAAGCATTTGCTGCATGGAAGAAAAAGAACTCACTTGCTCACGTCACGTTGCTAAGTAACATGGAGAATGATGTCATGTGAGAGTTCAAGTGTTTTAAGAAAGACAAAGAAATATAGGAAGCATCAACAGCAAGATTTGGTCATACGTCGATGACCAACTAAGACAGCTCACTATAAGGTTTGACTCTTACAAAAAGCCTCATGGTCAAACCATGAAATAATACCTGAGAAAGATGTCAAACATGATTAATGAGCTGAAGGATGCTGGCCATGTTCTAACTAACGAGCAGCAAGTGCAAGTAGTGATTCGTTCCTTACCTCATAGTTAAGAGCATATAAAGGTGCACCTAACCCATAATGAGAACATTAAAACCTTTGAGGATGCAATGTGCCATCTTAAGCTAGAAGAGGACCGCCTCCTGCTGGCTAAGCCAAAACTGACATTTATTGTGCTGGTTCTAGCTCATAAAGGGATTCGAGTTCCAAGCGCAAGCATCCTGATTCATTCCAATGGTGGAAAGGCAAGTGATTGAGCTCTTCGGGAATGAAACCAAGAGTTAACCAACATGAGAGAAGAAAGCATCCTCGAGTAAAGAAGTTGTCAATGGTGAAATGTTATAATTGTGGCAAGAAGGGTCACTATGGTCACGACTGTCGCAAGCTACACCCCTTGTATTCTTGAAAACTTTGCTTATGTATCAAGTTATGTATCCTTAACTGAATTTAATCATTTGTGGACTGTAGATTCGAGAGCAACAGATCATATAGCGAAGGATAAAGAATCATTCATGAAATTCCGACGAGTACCGACTGGAACAAAATGGATCTATATAGGAAACAACTCTAGAGCTGAAGTTAAAGGGATTGACACCTGCCAATTAAATATGTGTGGTGGGCGCACCTTATTCCTACATGATGTACTATATGTTCCGGAGATTCGTCGAAATTCAGTGTCTGTATTAGTGTTGGTTAAACTTGGTTTCAATTTAAACTTCTATAATAATAGTGTGGATTTGTATTTGGATATAAACTAGTATGGTTGTGGTTATTTTCTGGATAGTTTTATTGTATTGGATGTTGACTATAGTAATGTCAATGTTTATTATTCACTCTTCGCGTATTATAATTCATATGTTAATGATGTGAATGTGTGACATGGTAGATTTGGTCATAATAGCCAACAACGTATAAATAGACTAGCTAAAGAGGGCTTATTGGGCAATATTGAAAAAGTCAATTTGCATATATGTGAGCATTGCCTAGTAGGGAAAATGACAATGAAACTATTTAGAAAAAGTAAAAGAGCTGAGTTTCTTTTGCAATTAATCCATTATGACATCTACGGTCCAATGAATGTGAGAGGAATGCATGTGACTGTTTATTTCATCACGTTTATAGATGATTATACTCTATTTAGACATGTCTATTTGATTTCTCTTAAATCTGAAGCATTGAGTTCTTTCAAGAAGTTTATGAATTTGGTAGAAAATCGATTAGATAAGATAATAAAAATATTGAGATCCAATCGAGGTCGAGAATATCTATATGATAAGTTCAAAAATTTAGTTAATAAAAAAGGAATAGAAAGACAGTTATATATTCCCTTTACTCCTTAACAAAATAGTGTTGCAGAAAGGAGAAACGGAATCCTACTAGAAATGATTATGTCCGTGATGACGCATGCTAACTTACCTATTGCCTTTTAGGGTAATGATTTATTAACTGCTACCTATATACTTAATCGTATGCCTTCCAAATCAATTACTTTCACTCCATATGAGTTATGGACAAGTAGAAAAACCCGACTTAAGTTTTTTTAAATCGTGCGATTGTGTTACCTATACTCATGAGCCCTCTCACAAGTATGAGAAATTGGGTTTCAGAGACAAGAAGAGTATTTTCATAAGATATTCAGAACACTCGAAAGGATATATATTCATAGGTGAGTAGAGAAGTGAGAGTATAACTGAATTTGAATCATGGGATGTCACATTCTTAGAGAATGAATTTCCTAAGAAGGGCAAAACAAGTGAGAAATACTCCATATTTGAAAACTTGGATCAAGATAATTAACTTAATGAAGTGTCCAAGTGGAAGTAATATGAGGAGTAAGGAATTAAATTCGACTCATTCTCAATTACAACCACCTGATAAGATGAGATTGTCATTATCTAATCCAAGTGGGAGCATAATAGAGAATAATGTGCAAAGTGTACAATCTCTAATACAACGAACAAGTCACAAAAATATTCCCCGTCGACGTTTTGACATTAAAGGGGAAACTTTCATGATTGCTCCACAATATGAAGATGAGCCAAGGAATGTAAATGAGACTCTAAATTACCCTAATAAGGAAAAATTGATGCATGCAATGGAAAATGAAATTAACTCAATGAAGTCGAATCATGTTTGGGAGCTGGTTGATCTTCCAAAAGGTTGCAAAGCCATTGCGAATAAGTGAGTTCTCAAAATAAAGCGTAAAGTTAATGGCTCAATAAAGAGACATAAGGCTCGTCTTGTGGCATAGGTATAATCAATAGGAATGAATTGATTATGAGGAAACACTTTCTCTTTATTAAGATTTACCTCAATTCGCCTTATTATAGCAATAGTAGCTAGTGTGGATGTTAAGTTACATCAAATGAATATAAAGACTGTTTTTCTTAATAAACAATTAAAAGAAGAAATTTATATGAAACAACCCATTGGTTTCATTTTGAAGGGCCAAGAACAAAAGATATGTCAACTTTTGAGATCAATATATGGTCTTAAATAGTCATCAAGACAATGGTATGTACATTTTTCATAATTCCATAATGGCATATGATTTTACAATGATTGATGAGAATCATTACGTATATATCAAAAGATCTAAAGATCAATTTGTGATCATATCAGTATATGTTGATGATATACTGTTTGCCATAAGCAATTTAAAGTTTGTCAATACTGTTAAGAATTAGTTAGCTTCCAACTTTGAAATGAAAGACATGGGTGAAGCTGCATACATTCTTAGAGTTAAGATTTCAATGGATCGTTTGAAAAGATCATTATCTCTTTCGTAAGAGACCTATATAAACAAAGTTCTTAAACAATTTCGTATGCAAAACTATAATCCCATAGATACTCCTATTGCAAATTGTGAAGAATTGAACTATAAAATGTGTCCAAAGACTCCACAAAAGAAAGAACAAAGGCAACATGTTCCTTATGCTAGTGCTGTTGAAAACTTAATGTATGCTATAATGTGTACAAAACTTAACATATGTTTTGCAATTAAATGGTAAGTAGATACCAATCCAATCCAGGTCAAGCATTCCATAAAAAAAAAATACTAAGGTATCTAAAGGACACCCGGACCCCTAGAGTGCCAAAAATTGGTACAAATAGACACTTAAGTGCCAAAAGTTACGAAAGTGACACTTAAATGCCAAAATCGGAGCAAAATAGATCACTTAAGTGCCAATCCGGCTAAAATCCAGCCAAAATGCTGACGTGGCGATTTTTCGGCGAAGCAAGTGTAAAACGGCATCGTTTCGATGCTGACTTGATAAAAAATTAATTAAATTCAATTTAAAATTAAATTTATTTAAAACATTTAAATTTAAAAATTTAAAATTTTAAAAAAAAAAAAAATTTTTAAAAAAAAAAGGGGGAGGCGGTTGAGGGCTAAGCCCTCGCCACCGTCACCGGCCCTTCCTGGTGGCGGCGACGACGACAAGGGCTCGGCCCTCGGCCGCCTCTTTTTATAATATTTAAAAAAAAAAATTAAATTTTTTTTAAATTTGTATTTTTATTTTTAAATGTTTTAAATAAAATTTAGTTTTAAATTAAATTTAATTAATTTTTATATTAATTTTTTACCATGTCAGCACCAAAATGACGTCATTTTTGCATTGTCTAGCCACGTCAGCGTGCAAAACAATGCCGTTTTGCACTTACTTCGCCGGAAATTGCGCACGTCAGCATTTTGGCCGGATTGGCACTTAAGTGATCCATTTTATTCCGATTTTGGCACTTAAGTGTCCCTTTGTGCCAACTTTTGGCACTTGAAGCGATCTTTTGCTATATCTAAATGGAACCGCTGATTATACGCTAAGTTATCAAGGAAAGAATCTACGGCTTGAAGTGTCACGCCTCAAACCCCGAGCACGCAACAACCCCTTTCTTGGTCGATAGAAAGCGACATCCCAAGACTCGTCGCTGACCCATTCATTTTATTGCACATGCGGAAGTGAATTAACTAATCCCTGACAACAACATACATAGGATAGAAAAGCAAGACAACCAATTTGAAATCAAATACACTTTTATAAACGCCTCAGGTTCTTATACAGAAGATCTATCTCAAGAAGAACTACTGAGCCACCTATGCTCCTGACCTTTCCGCTTCAAGCTCCGGGTTCTTCATACTAGGGACCTGAAAATGGTTATACAATAACCAGTAAGATATAAATCTAAACGAGTCCTCCCCCTAGTCCCCTGATTAGGACACCAACTCAACTTGGGGTGTCTCTTCAGAACTACCCCACAAACAAGTCCATGATCAACAAAACAATAATCGGTTCGCATGCGATCTCACCTGGCCATTGCCACACCCTGCACGTTATCGATTCGTGCGTGCGTGCCATATGATGTGATCCAATTGATTATGGCCACATAGGCACAATCTACCCGACACACAGTAATACGGCCACACAGGTAATACCTACCATATGTTCCAATTGATTACCGCCACATAGGCACGATCTGATTATCGCCACATAGGCACTATCTGATTACCGCCACATAAGCACAATATTATGCCACACAGGCACGATCTTATTACTGCCACACAAGCACAATATTACGCCACACAAGCACGATCTACCCGACACACAGCGGGGGACGGATTCGACTTAATGATCACGCAAGCACACCACGCAAGCACACCACCACAACTCCCTTTTTATTTTTGGGCACTTAGCCAATGCATACACGCTTGCATATACACTTTCAAATCATTTTCTCCGAAAGGTAGTCCATTTCAGTGTCCCTCGGACAAATCGTTTTCCCTTTTTTGTGAAAATCACTCAATTCATGCGAATGCCCATGCATTTACGCATCCATTCACTTCATAAAATCAACACACATGAATTTAGACAACTTTTCGCATTCTGGATGAAGAGCACGTGAACAGTACTTTGTGAACAATACCGCATGAACAGTATTTTGTGAATAGTGTCACATGAACAATAAATTTCCAAAATTAATTGAGCAACCGTATAGGCATCTTTTGCGCATTGCATACGCTATACAATGGAATTCACTTTACCTTCCATCCGTAGAGTACATTGAATGTACAGAAATGGCTATCACAAAGTTTCTCTTATTCAAGATAAACCCGAATATGTTTAGCACCTTTTCCACTCTTGTTCAAGGGTTCCCCATGAAAAACGAGTAGGGTTGACGTCTAAGGGCTTTGACACGTCCGCTGCTTAGGGCATCAGCCAAAAAAATTGTAATAAAATGCATAGCGCGTGCTATGCTATATCAAAATTTTCATTTTCTATTCCATCTATTGAATGAAAAATTGAAGCACTACAATTTACGCTTGGCAGAAATATAAGGTGCCATCCTAGGATTCCATTTGCTAGTACCATGACCAAAATGAACTCCCGAATCTATATCAAAGAAAGTTTTAACTTTTGGAATCAAGGTATGCGTTGTTATTTGATACATTGGGGATTGGGAAGTCTCCGATTCAGTAGGCGTCTCTAGGGACCCCCCATGAGCTTTAGCAATGTTGTTGAGCAATTCCATAATTGTTGTTGCTCGTCAATGATAAATCTTTATAACTATTACTAGCAATCAAAATTCAATTTTGTTTTCTGTGTTTCAACCCCACTATACTATGAATAGTTGTGGGGGACTATATACGAGAGGACACACTCTCAATCGCAGCTTTAATGCGACTGAGCTCCTCTTCCAAAGCTATCTGTAGATTCAACATCAGTAGGCTTGGCCTACGAATCTATTCGAACTATCAACGAATGAGTGGAGCTTAAGGCATCCTTTCTCCTATGGGGAATCAATCAAACGCGGGAAGGACTCGTGCAGTGCAGCAGGATTTGAAAAAGGAATTGATCATGATTTTGAACCTGTTCTTTCCATTCCAATTCCTTCCAGATACCTCCCGAGGAAAATCTTGAATTGAATTCCAAATTGACGGGTTAGTGTGAGCTTATCCATGCGGTTATTCAGAAATCATTAAAAACATTAATTAAAGTAAACAACCAATCAATTAAAGCTAAACATGCTTAATTAAACACATAAGCCACATTAAGCAAATAAAGCGAGATTAAGCTAAACTAATCTAATCCATAAATCTAACCACCTATCTTAGGGCTAATACAACTTAATTAAATCTCCTAAACTACAATTAACTCTAACTAAACCAACCATAAGCAAGTTTAGGCATTAATCGAAGGATTAGGAGCTAAACTCACCCGTTAAGTAGGCTGGAGACACGGGCGTAGCGATGACGACAGAGGCTATGCTCCGGGACCTCTACCACAACAATCCAAGAAGGTCCCAAGCTCATAACAGCAACAACAACTCGGACTCCCACTGAAACTCCCAAAAACTGGACTGCCATAGGAGAAACGGAGTTGCGCGGCTGATCGAAGCTTCGGCGAGGGGTTGGCCAGCAACTGGTGGCACTTGGGGGTCAAGGGGGACTTGCTGGTGGCTAGGCTGGGTAGAGGAAGGATCAGAATGGGAGAAAAATGACGGAAATCACAAAACAGGCGAAACTGGGCAAACTTCAGGCGGTCCGACAAGAGGCTGCTTTCAGCCGGCGGGTAGGTCGGCCGGCGGCTCTATTCAGCGAGCGGCCTAGCTCGTCCGTACGATCTGGGCCTCCTGGACATGATGGTGGGTGGCACGAAAGCTGATTCTCACAGGAAGGCAACGAACAACTCGAGTTTTCGGAGAAAGGTTAGCTGGAGCAAAACGAGGCCAAACGGTCAGACTGCCGCTGGCTTCTAGCCGGCCAGCAATTCAGCTGGTGGCTCCAACCGACGAACAGCCAAGTCAGGGCGGACGTTCTAGGTGTCCTGAGCACAGTGGTGGGTGACACAAGAGTTGATTCGCACGGGAAGGCAACAATCAACTCAGCTTTTCATAAGAAAGTCTGCTGGAGCAGAAGGAAGAAAAAAGAGAAAACGAGGGAGAGAGGGGTCCGGTCGAGATGGAGCTAAAGGAGGAGAGAGTGTGAAGTGAGGGCTGCTGTCCAGGCCCCAAAAGTTGGCCCCAAGTCCCCAAGCAAGTCACCTCATCTTCTCTCTCTTCCTTTGCCCTTATCCACACACTTTTAGGGGCAAAATGGTCATTTCCACCTTACACAAATTACCAATATGTCATTGGGCTGAAAATGATGGGTGGGCCTAAGAATTGGGCTTGGAAATGAATAGAAATGGGCTTGAAATGGTTTAAGACTTAGACAATGGGCTTGGAAGATGAATAGTTGGTTTGGGCCCAATAGGCTTACTTGCTTGCTTTGGGCCCATCATGGTGGCTGTTAGGGGTGTGCATGGTCCGGGCGGGCGGTTCCCGACCTAGAACCGGGAACCGCCCGCTAAGGACCGGTTCCGAAAAATTGGAACCGGGATCCACCCGTTTATTGCATGGATCCACCCGGGAACCGGACCGCCGGTCCGGTCCGGTTCTTGGGTGGATCCATGGATCCGGTCTCATTGACAACAAGATAAAAATCTTAAGCTAAGGAAAACCCAACATCAAAAGAGAGGACATAATTGATCTCAATTCTCAACTACACATCAAGCATCATCAAAGCAAGCCAAAAATTTTCAGCTCCCCAATTAAACATCTTCAATGAATGATTTAGCAATAGGTTTTCCATAGTGTAAATGAGAACATCAAATTTACATTTCCCGATGGACATTGTAACCGGACCATAAATGCGAACTTCATGTAGTAGTAAGCTGGAAACCTAACAAAAGAAGCAAGAGCTTTCTTAGATCTAAATCATCCAACAAATAAGGCCAAAAAGCCTAGAGCATCAAACACATAGCAATTACAGGGGAAAGACCATATTGAAGTTCAAAGACTTACCATATTGAAAATCTCACCACATATATTCCTCCCACTTCAACTTGTAAACTCTATGGACCGTCAATCTCCTTGTCAATCTCCTTGCTAACATCATCCATATCTAACAAAAAGAAGATATTAAATAAAGTATTCAGTTATTAGATAATAGATATACAAAAGAATTACATGATGAAATGATATGGACTTACCAAATTCAAACTTTTCTGCATTTTCGATACATTCTTCAATATTAATCGGCTCAAGAATTGCTCTCAACCAATCTTGAGTGCAAATCAAAGCTTCCACAACTCTAGGAGTCAAAGAACTCCGAAAACCATCAAGCACACGACCAGAAGTACTAAAAGTTGATTCTGAAGCAACGGTAGTAACGGGAATAGACAAAATATCCCGAGCCATCAAAGATAAGATTTTAAACTTTTGGCCAGCAACGCTCCACCATTTCAAAATGTCAAGATCACGACCATCTTCAAGTTCAGCTTTAAGATATCGATCGAGCTCGGATAAGTTGCCATCGGACTTTTCTTCTCCTCATTAAGAAAGTCATCATACGAAGGCTCTTGCACATAGAAATTTAAGCTGCAATCATCCTCTTCATTTCCCTCATTGAAAGAAGAATCGCAGCTACTACCGATATTAGTAGAACTTACCAATTCGCCATCCAAATTTTTGTCTCTAGAAGTGTGACAAGATTTCTCATAAAATTTAAACACACGTTCCAAGGCGAACTTCACCTTATCAAACATCTCATCAACTTCTGCAGCATCATCATAAATGAGTTTACAACAATACCTCACATAATTCAGCTTTTTTCTAGGATCCAATGTTACTGCAATCAACACCATCATATTTACTTTTTCGAAACTCCCATAATATTTGTCAAACTTATCTTTCATTTTCAAGCCCATAACTCTCACCCTATGATCAAAAGCCTTCGTCGCTTCTCGCAAATATTTATACAAAGAAGCTATCCCCACAAAATAATCATGTGAAGTGATATACAAAGTTCGGACATCTTCTTGGTGGTATCATAAAACTTCTTCAAAAAATTAGAAAGAACAATAGCATTTTCCCAATCAACACTACTTGGAGTATCGTAATTAAGCTCGAGTCAAGAAAGACACATCTTCTTCTTCCATCCTTTCAAAATCTTTTCTTAGCTTTATGGCACTCTCTAACATTAGGTAAGTGGAATTCCACCTAGTTGAGACATCAAGGCAAACTGAACCCTTATAAGTAATCCTTGTACTTTCAATGCAATCTCGAAATGTCTTAGCTCTCATAGGAGAACTCCTCACATACCTAACCACGTTTCGAATACGTGCAATGGAATCACGTATCTCGGCCAAGCCATCCTTCACAATCAAGTTTAATATATGAGCCGTGCACCTCATGTGTAAAGATTCACCATCTAAGATCAATAGCCTCTCTCTTGAAAATTTTTCTTTCAAATAATTAATGGCCACATCATTTGAACTAGCATTATCCACTGTGATTGTGGACACTTTTTTCTCTATTCCCCACTCATATATGCATTTCTCAACTACTCTCCCAATATCCCTGCCCTTGTGACTAGCTATCATCACAAAATTGATGATCCTTTTGTGCAATTTCCAATTTTCATCAATAAAATGTGCAGTAAGGCATAGATAATTCAAATTCTGAATAGAACTCCATGTATCGATCGTAAGTGCAATCCTAGAATTAAGCTTACGAAAAGAAGTCTTCAAATTTCTTTTTCACAAAAATACAACTTCATGCAATCCCTAGCCACCGTAAATCGCGACATATGCTTGAAAAGAGGTTGTAATTGATTCACATAATCACGAAATCCAACACGTTCAGCAATCGAAAATGGTTGTTCATCAATTATAATCATCCGAATAAGCATTTGCCTGCATTTCTCCTGATCAAACTTCCATGTCGTTAACATTCCACCACTCCCAGTACTACTAGTAGTATCTCCTCTATCTACTCTTTGTGATGCAAACAATTTTTGCCTTTTATCCACATTGCGAGGATACTTATTGCACTTTCTCAAGTGCTTCAACATATTTGAAGTACCATTATCAACGTGGTACGAATACTTGGATCCACAGTAATTGCAAAATACATCAACTTTCTCATTTGTGTGAGTTGTGCCTTTTCGAAAATGAAGCCAAGCTGCTGATTTTCGTTTACTAGGAGGAGGACATGGACAAGAACCAGATACCTTATTTGTTTTGGATGTTTCTTCCAAGTTTTCATCTCCTTCATGTTCTTGTGATGTTGATTCCACTATTGGCGTTATTGCATCATAGGATTCCTCCATTGACATGTTAATGAATCACCTGAATCAAGCAACACACTATCAAAGACCTTCAAACCAGCAGAAGATAGCAATCACGAAGATAAAAACTCATCTAACTTAACTAATCGAGAAAATTGCAGCAACATTTATAAGCTTCAAATGCATTCACATCCTAGGATCTCATCTAACTTAACTAATCGAGAAAATTGCAGCAACATTTATAAGCTTCAAATGCATTCACATCCTAGGATCTCATCTAACTTAACTAATCGAGAAAATTGCAGCAACATTTATAAGCTTCACATATGAAATGCATTCACATCCTAGACTCGAATCTAACTTAAACTAAAGCAATTCCAGTTATAAATCACATCTAACTTAACTAAACTAGTTATAAATCACATAGAAGCCTCGAATCTTTTAATTATAATCCAAAATACTTTATTTTTCCTGTAATGACTCCCTAGAGCATCAAACACATAGCAATTACAGGAGATAGCTCATCTAACTTAACTAATCTGTCATTAGAATTTTCCATTACTTCCTAGCTTCTGATTCGAAACAATTTACAGCTCCATCTTCATTTGGTGCCATCACAATTGAAGCATGCTACATCAATCTATAGTCATAGCAAAAGCTTATTATCATCCTTTATTCTAGAGAGAGGCTTGGCTATGTCTAAATCAGAAAAATTATCGCCAAAATCCTAAGCTTCACATGTAAAATGCAATCAAATGCTTCAAATCAAAACCTCTCTGATTTTTCCGACATGGCACCCTCTCAAACTGCCACATTAAGCAACACCCAGCGTAAGGACTTGTGCACTTTTTTCATTAAAATGCACAAACTAAATCTGTGACAATGGCTACAGCGAATGACCATGAACACATGACTGAAACTGCGCGAGTGCCTAGCCCAGCATTAACCATTACAGACCACCACCAACACACTCAAAAGTAACTTCTTCTCCGGACCACAATCGCGTCCTCAATGGATTGACTCCCCAGTCACCACCGAGGACTCACATAAAGCACGAACAGAAGCACGAACTCGGCCAAGCTCCTCTACGGTCTACCCTCTTCCAAAAATTCCATTTTTTCCTGCAAAGAACGCCGACCTTTTTCCCAATCGAACCAAAGAGCTAATCTGGGTCCCCGAGAATCGACATTTCCAGACAATAAAACAAAGTTCAAACAGCACAATCAATCACCAGTGCATACAAAGAGCAACAGCAGAGCGCGACCCAATCGACGCTGCACAACAAGGCACGGCGCGGCACCTTCAAGGCGCCATTGCACAGAACGACGTCCGCAAGCTCGAACAATCGCGTCCGACTCTGTGTGCAGAGACTCGATGATACCGATGACGATGACATACCTTCGAGAGGGAGAGGCGGTGAAGGCCCCGAGCAATGCGGCAGGACTTAAGTCTTGAGTGGAGCGGCGGTAGCAGCAGGTGAGGGAGTCCTCGCCGAGACGGAAGCTGCGAGGATGTTGTAACTTGTATTTAATGGAGGAGAGGAGGGACGCCGGAGAAATCGAGAGCGCGGGGTCACTACTGGGCGCCGGCGGAGCCGCGGAGCAGAGGCTGTGGCGGACTGGCGGCCCGGCGGGTGGCGGGTGGTGGCCGGCGCGAGGGGCGGACAGCAGCAGCGAGATGGCGAGAGGAATCGAGGGAGGAAGAGACACGGAGCGAGGGGCCGTGGCGGATCGCGGCCCGGCGGGTGGCGGGTGGTGGCCGGCGCGAGGGGCGGACGGCAAGCGAGATGGCGAGAGGAATCGAGGGAGGAAGAGACACGGAGCAGAGGCTGTGGCGGACTGGCGGCCCGGCGGGTGGCGGGTGGTGGCCGGCGCGAGGGGCGGACAGCAGCAGCGAGATGCCGAGAGGAATCGAGGGAGGAAGAGACACGGAGAGAGAGAGGCAATTGCAGATTCAAGAGAGGCAATCGCAGATTCGCAGAGAGAGAGGCGACGGGACTGAATTTGACCTAGGTTTATTTTAGAATTTTTTTTTTTTTAAATATTAAAAGGGAACCGGTCCGGTCCGGTGGGCGGGCGGGCGGATCCGCCCACGGAACCGGGAACCGGACCGGTTCCCACCGGTTCCAATTTTTGGAACCGGGAACCGACCGGTTCTCTCAAGAACCGCCGGTTCCGGCGGTTCCGGTCCGGTTCCGGGCGGTCCGGGCGGGTCCCGGGTATTTTGCACACCCCTAGTGGCTGTCCCACCTTGGGCCTAAGGCCCACGTCCTCATGGGCTCGCTTCCTCGGTCCAAAAATCCCTTTTCCAAATACTCGGCTTAACTAGCGCTGTCGACTGTCAAAGTAGCTTCATCCAAAGTCCATCCGGATGTTCCCGATAATTCGAAGTCCAATCTTTAGTTCTCATGCCATGTCAATTTCGCCCAATGCCATTTTGGGTACAACTCAAACTGATAGGCGGCTTGGAGGATTCACGCGTAACCGACTCGTGCCAATCCACGTTCAAGACATCTCAACGCATGGACGTCCTTGACTTCATGAAATTGCGGAGGATAGATTCTTATTTCAAAGAACACAATTACTAAGAATCAACCTAGGGTTGTTCGCGGGTTCGATAATAGTAAACGGAATCACCCGTCGTTCCATTATGTTCTGTCTGCAAATCAACTTCTAGTCGTCCTTGAAATCGGCCTACCTATCTATAGGATCGTCATCACGCAAGTCTCACGGTCAAGTCATTTTCCCAGGTCAAGTTCTTTAGTCATACGAGTTCTGTCCTCTTTAGCCTTTCCCTACAAGGTCAGTATCTCAAGAGTGATCAATTCCAAGTGAGATCAACCAACAATGCACTGACGAAATTCGCATTCATTCATCCCTCAAAGGGCTCGAATTTCAAGATGTCACAACTCTTCCCCTCTTATAAAAATTTCGTCCTCGAAATTTAAACCATTAAAATTCTTCTTCAAAATGGTGGGGGTATTATCGTCTCATCGATTCTTCGCTTTCCCTAGTAGCTTCTTCTGTCCCGTGGTTTGCCAGACCACTTTGACCAAAGAGGTCGTCTTGGTACGCAGCGCTTGTTCCTTTTAATCTATTACATGAACTAGTCTTTCCACGTAGGACACTCTGTCGTCCACATCTAATTTTTCAAAATTCAACACGTGAGTCGAGTCAGGCTCATACGTTCTCAACATCGACACGTGAACGACGTCATGCACTTGCGCCAACCTTGGCGGTAATGCAAGACAATATGCTAGGATCCCGATTCTTTCTAGAATCTCAAATGGACCTACATACCTCGAACTCAGCTTTCCCTTCTTGCCAAAGCACGAAGTACCCCTCATTGGTGACACCTTCAGAAAAACATGATCACCAACTTGGAATTCCAAAGGCCTTCGACATTATCGACGTATCTTCTCTGGCGGCTCTAAGCGGTTTTTTAATCTGTCTCTGATAACGGCAACTACATTCACTGACTATTGAACTAACTCTAGGCCTGTGATCTTTCGTTCTCCGATCTCATCCCAACACATCGACGTTCTGCACATTCTGTCATACAACACTTCCAAAGGAGCCATCTAAATGCTCTGCCTTTACTTCCTGACACGTCAGACATTTGGCGACATGCTTGGCGATGTCCACCTTCATACCGGACCACCAATAGTGTTGACGTAGATTTTGATATATTTCGTACTACCAAGATGAATGTTGTAACTGCTATGATGAGCTTCTAATAAGATGTCTTCCTTAAGCATTGCATTGTCAGGTACACACAATCGTCCTCAGAACCTCAGTGTTTCGTCTTCAGAAATCTGAAAGTCAGCATTCTTCTTTCCGATATTCTCTTGCAGAATTTTCTGAATTTCTGGGTTTGTCCACTGAAGCATCTTGATTCTGATCTACACTTCCGGCTCAATTCTAAGGGTGGCCATAAGATTTGAAAGGTGGCCTACCTTAAACTTGAAAACCGAATCTCAAGCTTTCTCAAGCAAAGTCCATTCCTTGAGCACCATCTAAGCGACTGAAGACTTCCGACTCAGCACATCTGCAACCTTATTCGCTTTTTCAGGATGATACAAGAGATCACAATCATAGTTCTTCAGGAGTTCCATCCAGCGACGCTGTCTCATATTCAACTCCTTCTGAGAGAATAGATATTTGAGACTTTGATGGTCAGCGAAGATCTGGAATCTTTCTCCACACAAATAATGTCTCCAAATCTTCAGAGCGAAAATAATTTATGTTTGTTCCAAGTCATGCGCCGGGTAATTTAGTTCATGAGGTCTCAACTGACAGGACGCGTATGCAACAACTCTACCTTGTTGCATCAGCACGCAACCTAGTCCTCTAAACGACGCATCACTGTAGATCTCGTATCCTCCAGGACCAGATGGAATGGTCAGCACAAGTGCGATAGTGAGTTTCTACTTAAGCTCTTGGAAACTACGCTCGCACTTGTCTGTCCAAACAAACTTCTCTTCCTTTTTCAGTAGTCAAGTCAACAACGACGCTAAAGATGAAAATACTTCCCACAAACCGCCTATAAAAACCTGCCAATCTCAAGAAACTTTTGATCTCCTTCACTATTGTCAATCTTGGCCAATTGATCACATCTTCAGTCTTGGTTGGGTTCACGAAAATCCCGTCCATGTTCTTGCAAGGTCTGAAGCACTACCCTTAAACGTCTTTCATACTCCTCTAGACTTCTAGGGTATACCCGGATGTCGTCGATAAACACTATCATGAACTCGCTCTTCCTTTCTAGGAGCAAACCAGATGATTCCTCAGGAAACGCTTCAAAAACTTTTGTACCATGGCAATGCTCTCCACTTTCGGTTCTTTAACTATCATACTCACTACAATTGCCATATAACCTTGGCAACCCACATCCAATAACCGAGTTTGTCTTAAGCGACAACATTGAAATAAACGAGGGTCCTCCTCGATTTTTGACAAACTTGAAACTTTCTCCCACTAACAAGTTAAACTAGATTACTACATAACCACGATCCATTACCACAAGATGCTCCTTGAGCGAATCTTTTCCATTTACAACTTCAAAGTTATACATAAGCAAAATTAGCAAGGTACCACTCTAACTAGTGATTCTCCTTTTTACAAATTCATTTCAACAAACTAAAATTATACAAGCTTCACCAAAATTTCGATGTGTCACTCTGATAAAATTATCCCAAAAACATTCTTCCCCTGATCGATGCGTGGGTTAGTTCCTTCCTGTCTCCTTCGCCATCCTAGTAGTGCCCTATCTACGGTGCATTCTGCGGTGCGTGCCCTCTATTATGTTCCATCGGTGGCAGCGGCAGTAGCTGATGTGGTCCCATCGGCCTGTGCGGACAATCTTTGACCAGGTGACCGTGCTGGCAACACCCGTAGCAAACTCTTGTCCAGGGAAAACACGAGGCTGATCCATGTCGTCTCCCATAGAAACGACATACTCCATTCTGATTTGGTGCTGACTTGCCTATTCCACCCTTCCCGTCGGGCAAAAAAGAATACCTTCCTCCAGTCATCGGTTTCTTCCCAAATCGATCTCCATCTCTGTTAGATCCAAACCGCGACCCAGATGCGGCGGCTCGTTCATTCTGATCTCTCTATTAGCTGGGCCCGTTCATAAAGGTCGTTGTAATCCTTTAGATTTACTGGCACCAGCAGGCTTCTCACTTTCGGTCTGAGCCCATCTCTAAACCTTCTAGCTCGGTCTACCGGATTCTCGACCAATCCGAGGGCATACTACGACAGCTCAGCGAACTTCACTTCATACTGATCTATAGTCATTGTATCTTGGTGAAAGCGCTGGAATTCCGCCATCTTCAGCTCCCTAGCACTATTAGAGAAGTACTTGTTGTTGAAGACTTTGACAAAGGCATTCCACTCTGGAGCTACGCCTTCAGGGAATACTATTTCTCTAGTGGTCCTCCACCAGGTGCTTGCAATACCCTACAGCTAATATACTGCAAGGACGACCTTCTCCTCCTCAGTGCACCTCAGCAGTGCAAATGCCTTCTCTAAGTCCTGGACCCAAAGTGCTGCAGCTTCGGGATCTCTTGCCCCAGTGAACCTCGGCGAGTTCAACTTCAGAAACTGTTCCACCAATTTATGCATCAGTCTCCCAGCGACCACATTCCCTGGTGGAACCTTAGCAGGTGCGGCGACAGGTGCAGCGGCAACTGCAGCAGAGGCGGCAGCATTAGCGGCGGCATCAGCAGCGGCATTAGCAGCATTAGTAGCGGTTGTGGTAGCGACGGCTGAAGCGGCGACACTGGCAGCTTGATTCTGGGCCTGTTGCTCCATCCAATTTCCCATCATCTCTAGCGCCCACATGATCCCGTCCATTCTTGGATCACCAGGGGCTACTACCCCAACACCAACCGACGATGGTGCTACTCCACTTGTGCTAGCCTCAGCCTACGCTCTACTCTGGGCACCTTAAGTACCGACTCTTGTCGACGTCCTATCCCGAGTCACAGGGCCTACCGCCCTCTTCTTAGGAGTCATCTGCTCCTGGTCACTCATGCTACAAGCTCTTTATATAGACCTGTTTTCCAATTCTAATACCATATTAGAATTTGAGTGATCCACACCACACAAGCTATCAAACAGCTATCACTCACATGCAATAGCATATTAAAAGCCTTTCCTACTAACTATCCCATGACCCTTCATACCTTATCACTCCATACACAGACCTGCTCTAATACCACTTTGGGCAGGGATGTCACGCCCCGAACCCCGGGCACACAACAACCCCTTCCTTGGTCAATAGAAAGCGACATCCCAAGACTCGTCGCCGACCCATTCATTTTATTGCACATGCAGAAGCGAATTAACTAATCCTCTAACAACATACATGCGATAGAAAAGCAGGACAACCAATTTCAAATCAAATACACTTTTATCAACGCCTCAAATTCTTATACAGAAAGTCTATCTCAAGAAGAACTACTGAGCCATTGAAGCTCCGGGTTCTTCACACTAGAAACCTGAAAATGGTTATACAATAGCCAGTGAGATATAAATCTCAGCGAGTCCTCTCCCTAGTCCCTCGATTAGGACACCAACTCGACTCGGGGTATCTCTTTAGAACTACCCCACAAACAAGTCCATAATCAACAAAACAATAATCGGTTCGCATGCAACCTTACCTGGTATGCCATACCCCGCACGTTGAATCACAGCATAATACACGCAATGCACATGGCCATTAGATGATGCATTTCATCAATCACATACGAGTCGTGTCACAAGCGATCTTACCTGGCCATTGCCACACCCTACACGTTATCAATTCGTGCGTGCGTGCCATAAACAATGTGATCCAATTGATTATGGCCACAAAGGCACAATCTACCCGAAACACAGTAATACGGCCACACAAGCACTACCTACCATACGTTCCAATTGATTACCGCCACACAGGCAGCATCTGATTACCGCCACACAGGCTCTATATGATTACCGCCACACAAGCACAATATTACGCCACACAGGCACGATCTTATGCCACACAAGCACGATCTTATTACCACCACACAAGCACACTATTACGCCATACAGGCACAATCTACCCGACACACAGCGGGGGACGGATTCGACTTAATGATCACGCAAGCACACCACCACAACTCCCTTTTTGTCTTTGGGCACTTAGGGCGCGCATGATAACATTTCTATTTCTCAATTTCTCTGTTTTTCTATTCCCCGGAACAGGTTTGGAACAGAAATCCATTTGATAACACAATTTAATTTTTCTATTTCTAAAATAGATTTCTATTCTAGAAATAAATTTGGAGTAGAAATCAGAAATTAAAATTTATAGCTTTTCTATTTCTGGAATAGAAATGAGAAATCAAAATTTTTATCATCGTTCACTCTTATCACCGCCCATCACCCACCGATTGCCCGTGGGACGCTGGACGCCCGCCACTCGCTACCGCTCGTTGACCGTTGGCCACCGGCCGCCCGCCGTCAACCGCCAGCCACCGAACTCCGATCGCCCATCATCGACCGTTAGATGTCGGATGCTCGCCAGTCGTTGGCTGCTCATCACCAACCGCCGGACGCCAAAGGCCCACCATCAACCACCGGACGTTCATCACCGACCGCCCGCCGCTTGCCACCGGCCATTGGATGTTGGCTGCCCGCTGCCGCCCGCCTGACTTCAGCCGTCGGCTACCAGCCGTTGGCCGTCAGACTCTGGATATCGAACGCCGGACTCCAAATGTCATATGCCAGTCACAGGCTAGTCGAATGCTGGACGCCGAACTCCAGACGTTGGATGCCGGATGTCGGCCGCTGACCACCGAACGCGGATGTGGGACTCCTAACGTCAGATGCCAGACGCTAGACGTCGAACTCCGGACTCCAAACTCCGACCGGTCGCCGAACGTTGAACTCTAGCTATCAAACGCCGGCTGTCGCCACTCCTAAAAATAGAAATTTTATTTGTTTACCAAACGAATTTTAATTCCAGAAATAGAAATTTTGAATCGTTATCAAACTCGTTTCTTTGCTTAGAAACTCGTCCATGGAATACAAATTGATTTCTATTCCATAAATTTTGTTATGCATGCCCTTAGCCAATGCATACACGCTTGCATACACTTTCAAATCATTTTCTCCTAAATGCGGTCCATTTCGGTGTCCCTCAGACAAACTGTTTTCCCTTTTTATGAAAATCACTCGATTCATGTGGACACCCATGTATTTACACATCCATTCACTTCATAAAATCAACACATGAATTTAGACAACTTTTCGCATTCTGGATGAACAGTGCACATGAACAGTACTTTATGAATAGTACCACGTTAAATAGTATTTTGTGAATAGAGTCGCGTGAACAGTAAATTTCCAGAATTAAATAAGTAATAAATTATATTCATAAATCATTAAAAAAATTAATTAAAGTAAACAACCAATCAATTAAAGCTAAACATGCTTAATTAAACACATAAGCCACATTAAGCTAATAAAGCGAGATTAAGCTAAACTAACCTAATCCGCCCATCTAACCACCTATCTTAGGGCTAATACAACTTAATTAAATCTCCTAAACTAGAATTAACTTTAACTAAACCCAACCCTAAGCAAGTTTAGGCACTAATCGAAGGATTAGGAGCTAAACTCACCCATTAAGCGGGCCAGAGACACGGACGCGACGATGACAATGGAGGCTACTCTCTGGGACCTCTACCACAACAATCCAAGGCAATCCCAAGCTCATAACAACAACAACAGCTCGGACTCCTACTGAAACTCCTAAAAACTGGACTGCTGGAGGAGAAACGGAGTTAGGCGGCTGATCAGGGCTCCGGCAAGGGGTTGGCCGGCAACCGATGGTACTTGGGGGTCAAGAGGGACTTGCTGGTGGCTGGGCTGGGTGGAGAAAGGATCGAAATGGGAGAAAAATGGCGGAAATCACGAAACAGGCAAAATCGGGCGGACTTCAAGCAATCTGATGAAGGGCTGCTTCCAGCCGGCGGGCGGGTCGACCGACGGCTCTGTTTGGCGAGTGGCCGGGCTCATCTGTATTATCTAGGCCTCCTAGACACTGTGGTGGGTGGCACGAAGACTGATTCTCACGGGAAGGCAACGAACAACTCAAGTTTTCGGAGAAAGGTCAGCTGGAGCAGAACAGGGCCAGACGATCAAACTGCCGCTGGCTTCTAGCCGGCCGGCGAGTCAGCCGGCGGCTCCGATAGACGAACGACCAAGTCAGGGCGGACGGTCTGGATGTCCTGAGCGCAGTTGTGGGTGGCACAGGGAGTTGATTCGCACGGGAAGGCAACAATCAACTCAGCTTTTCATAAGAAGGTCTGCTAGAGCAGAAGGAAGAAAAAAGAGAAAACGAGGGAGAGAGGGGTCCGATCGAGATGGAGTTGAAGGAGGAGAGAGAAAGTGAAGTGAGGGCTGCTGTTAAGGCCCCAAAAGCTAGCCCCAAGTCTCCATGCAAGTCACCTCATCTTCTCTCTCTTCCTTTGCCCTTATCCACACACTTTTAGGGGCAAAATAGTCATTTCCACCTTGCACAAATTACCAATCTGTCCTTAGGCTGAAAATGATGGGTGGGCCTAAGAATTGGGCTTGGAAATGAATAGGAATGGGCTTGGAAATTGATTGGACTTGAAATGGTTCAAGGCTTAGACAATGGGCTTGGAAGATGTATAGTTGGTTTCGGCCCAATGGGCTCACTTGCTTGCTTTGGGCCCATCATGGTGGCTGTCCCACCTTGGGCCTAAGGCCCACGTCCTCATGGGCTCACTTCCTACATTCGAAAATCCCTTTTTCCAAATACTAGGCTTAACTGGCGCTGTCAACCGTCAAAGTAGCTTCATCCAAAGTTTGTCCCGAATGTTCCCGATAATTCGAAGTCCAATATTTAGTTCTCATTTCATGTCAATTTCGTCCAATGCCATTTTGGGTACAACTCAATCTGATAGGCAGCTTGGGGATTCACGCGTAACCGACTCGTGCCAATCCACGTTCAAGACATCTCGACGCATGGACGTTCTTGACTACATGAAATGTCAGAGGATAAATTCTTATTTCAAAGTACACGATTACTGAGGATCGACCTAGGGTCATTCGCGAGTTTGATAACAGTAAACGGAATCACCCATCGTTCCATTATGTTCTATCCGGCGAATCAACTTCTAGTCGTCCTTGAAATCAGCCTGCTTATCTACAAGATCGTCCTCACGCAAGTCTCACGGTCAAGTCATTTTCCCAGGTCAAGTTCTTTAGTCGTACGAGTTCTGTCCTCTTTAGCCTTTCCCCTCAAGGTCAGTATCTCAGGAGTGATCAATTCCGAGTGAGATCAACCAATAATACATTAATGAAATTCACATTCATTCAGCCCTTAGAGGGCTTGAATTTCAGGATGTCACATAATAATGACATATCTTAGAATAGTAAGAAACAAGTGTATATAGACTTGTCCACGATAGAAGCTGAGTTCGTAACATTATCAGCAGCAATATAAGAAGGTGTTTGGCTTAAGAGATTTTTGGATCATTTAGATGTTGTTAAGAATGCTGCAAACTCATTATTGGTTAACTATGATAACCAAGTAGCAATAGCATACACTAAGGATCCAAAATATCATGACAAGACCAAACATACAAATACCAAGTATAATTTGTCAAAATGTGAACTTACAATACATATTTACGCATAGAATGATAGCAAATCTTATGACGAAACCAATACCTACAGATGTGTTATGTGGTTATGTAAAATATTTAGGACTGCATAGAGGCCGATATACTGAATAGTGTAATTTCCCTTAAGTGTTCACATTTAATTAATTTGTGTTTCATTATTAATGTCTATGAGTCTTTGTTTGACGTTTATGCATCTTAATACTTAGTGCATAATATAAAATTAAGAAAGTACATCGGAGAGATAAGAGATTAGCCCACTCACATAAATAATCGCCTCTATTTACTATGTGATAAATAGATATGAGACAGTTTTGTCGCGACCAAAATTTCGAGTGCACCACCTAGCATTAGGCTAATGGACTACTTAGTCTAAACTTAGCTCAGGCTCTCCCAAGCCCATACCAATTCACAACTTAGGTTCAAGTTTGTAACATGCAAATGAATTTTTAATTAGGAGTCGCCACTAATCTATTTTTGGTGGGTCGATTAGAAACCCAAGTAAAATAACAGGAGATTTACTTTACTCCTACGAACCAAAGATTTATGAGTTCGGGGACTTGATTACGCTAGATTTCTCTAACGCCATTTCGGTACCTTTCTCTTTTATTTTGAAAAAAATGTTTGGCAAGCAGCTTGAATTGATTTTAATATATTTCCCTAACATGTGAGGTTATCATGCGGGTGCACAAACCACCAATTTAACACCCAGATAAAGCAGTGAATAAATTGCAGGACTTACCTAGTGGCAACGAAAGCATCTGCAATGTTAGATCGGAATTCACATCGACAATCCTAGATATGATTTTTAATTAACACATAATTACTACTTTGTTTTCACTTATTTAATGAGAATCATGCTTTATGCAATGCAATGTTACTAATCTAACATGAAATGACATGACATGGCATATGACCCAAACTATATGACATAAGTGAAATATTTTGTGTTTTCTTAATGGGTATGCAATCTATCCTAGAGAATGAAATTGATTTATTCTAAGAAAAAAAAATTTGGTATTTTCCATGAAATTCGAAATTGAAATTGTCCAATAATTAAACGTGCAATCAAAAAAACTAACAACCTAAGTTGATTTTTTTTTTGGATTTTTATTTTAAAAATTTGAAATAAAATTCATATTCTAAATATGCATGTTAACCCTAAAACAAGCAAAGAACCTAATCTAACTCATATTTTTTTTGAATTTTTTACGAAAACAAAATCGATTCAAATGACACAGCAGCAAATCAAGCAAGATAAGATTGATATCCATAAATTGACAAATCATATCCCACGCATGGGATCGGATTGGCCAATGCGTGAGATCAGATTGGCGATTTTCCATGCGATTGCGAGTCGGATTTCAGACGCGAAAATCGGACTATCAATCCCTAATTTAAACGGCTACTTCACGTCGGGGATTTCAATCTTACATCAATGAATATTTCAAATAAAGAAACAAAATAAAATAAAATAAAACTACCCAATTCGAATTTTCTCCAAATCCGGGTTAACGAACGGTGGCTTATGGATCCTCAACGTGACTCGGGGATGGGTCACCATGGTGATCGGCAGCCGTGGGTGAAGGGTCACTCTCGGCCGGAGCTCCGACAAAGGGGGTAGCGACGATGCACGGCGAAGAGGCTCGGAGCGGAGGTCGTCGGCAGCAGGGTGCTCGACGAGCATGCGGTGGCTCAACGTTTGGTTCTAGCGTCACAGGTCGGCCGCAATGGTGGCGGATGCAAGGGCCGGTAGAGGGAAGCCCAGCAGCAGGGTGCTCGGCGGCTGACTCGAGCTCGGGCAGAAGGAAGCTCAGCCACCAGTCCTAGCGTCATAGGTCAACAGCAGTGGTGGCAGACACGGGTGGAGACGTTAGGCACTAGGCTAGGCTAGGCAGAGGCGAGTCACGGCAGGAGCGGCGGCTTCTGGCATCAAGTCGGCAGCAATGGTGGCGCTGCGAAGGGCTCGGCGATCGGGTTGGGCGAGCCGCTGTGGGGCTATGCTCGTGGAAGTGCAGGAGCGGTAGTGCCGAGTCAAAGGCAGAGCAGAGACTCCAACAGAAGACATGGGAATAGCGACAACTCGGGTGGAACGGTGGTGATGCAAGGAGACCAGCAGCACAGGGCCTCAATCACAACGGCAGACAAACTCGCAAGGAAGAAGATGAACAGCATTTTTCCTTTTCCCCTTTTCTTTTCTGTCCAGCCGCACGTCCCCTCTCTGTTGTCCCTCTCTCTATCTCTTCTCTATTCTTCTTTTCAGCGGAAAAGACAAAGCCCTTTTCCCTCTGTTGACTTTTTGACTCATAAGAAAAGTGAGAAAAGCCCCTTAAAAACCCTAAAAACAAAGAAAGAAAATTTTCTCTTTTGTCTTGAATTTTTTACCAAAAATCGAGAGAAAATGCCCTCTTTCTCTCTCCGTACACAGCTCCTTTTATAGGCCAAGAATGTGATCTTTGTGGGATATTTTATCTCCTTTTTCAATATGCACGAAGATCGCCTATAACCTCCCAAACGCAAAATCTTTTTATTTTCCTCATCTCTTCTAGATTTCCTTTGCAAAAATGAATATTCTCCACCGATTTTATCACATTTTGCCAAAGATTCAAAATTGTAATAGGATTTTTCTCAAATTTCAAATCTTGCAAAGATGAGCTCATAATATCTCCTCAAGAATACGGGCTTGGGCCAATTTACTCTCTTCGTGGGCTTAATTCAACTTTTCCAATTAAAGCTCTAAAATCATCAAGTCGAACCCATCCATCGACGGTCCAATGCAAATAAAAAGAAAATGCTCCTAAAGCTAAAGCTATATGTTATGCAATTTAATTACATATATTTAGGGGTTAAGAATTAATCTCTAATTTTTATGCAATAAATAAATGACTGAGTCGTCAAAATTTAGGTGTCAACAACTGCCCCTCTTTGAAGGTGAGCTCGTAGAGGTTGCCTTCAAAGATAAATTGAGACCTAAATTTTGATCATGCACGCATTGAATGATTTTTTTTGTTGGAAAATGAATTCCATTTTGGAATGCAATTTATATGATGCATGGAAATGTTCATGCAAATGATAAAAGAACCTACCTAGAACGACTTACCTTCAAAGAGGGTAAAGTAATTCAAGATAGTTTGTGTTACATGTCCAGGACCCATACCTTTCTACGGTTGCCCAGAATAGTAACAAGATTTTGTAAGGAAACTGCTTTCCTAGGACCCGTACCTTTCTATGATCGCCCAGTATGCCGGTATTTGGTTGTCTAGGACCCGAACCTTTCTTCAGTCGCCTTAACAAAAAAAATTACTTTTCCAGGACCCGTACCTTTCTACGGTCGCCTGTTAAAGCAAGAAATATTGTCTAGGACTCGTACCTTTCTACGAGCCTAAACAGGAAAACACTTTCCAGGACCTGTACCTTTCTACGGTCGCCTATTAAAGCAACAAATATTGTCTAGGACCCATACCATTCTATGGTCGCCTAGCATGAGGTTTTGCTTAGCTAGGACCCAAACCTTTCTTCGTTCACCTAGCATTGCAACATAGATCACTTGACCAGGACCCGAACCTTTTTTCGGTCGCTTTAATCAGACTGAATCTTAAGAAAAATCTTTGGGGGACAGCTCAATCGAGTGTTGGTGTACTTGAGAGAGAATACCTCCTCAGCACGCCGATTTGATAGGGAGACTCTAGGCTACGGAAGCACGTCGGGTCAAGAACTCCAGGCTACGAAAGCACACCTTGTCAATTAAGAGGGACATCGGGCTATGAAAGCACACCGACTTGATGAAAAGGACTCCGGGCTACGAAAGCACGCCAGGTCAATATAAAAGAACACCGGACTATGGAAGCATGCCGGTTCAATGAAAGGGACTCTAAGCTATGAAAGCACGCCAGTCAATATAAAGGGACACCGAGCTACGGAAGCATGCCGAGTCGATGAAAGGGACTCTGCTACGAAAGCACACCAGGTCGATATAAAGAGACACCGGGCTACAGAAGCACACCGTGTCAATTAAGAGGGACATTAAGCTATGGAAGCACGCCGAGTCGATGAAAATGACACTAGCCTACAGAAGCATGTTGGGTCAGTGAAAAGGGCTTTGGGTTACGAAAGCATGCCGAATCTCGAGACTTCAAGGAGCAACTTGAATGTAAAGTATTACTCGGTCTTCAAGGAAATATTATCTGTCAAACATGATTAGAGCAAAAACTAATATGCCTTCATTACAGACGTAGACAATTTGAGCTACTCTAGATTGCACATTTCAAAGTTTAGTGAGGTTTTCATCAATTCAATCAAGGTTTATGCATAATAACTTTACCATATTTGCATCACCCAAATTTCCACAAGAGAGAATTGTCATTCAAGATAATGACATGGATTTCTTAAGAATACTAAATAAGAGACTTTCAATTAGAAAGGACTTTCACTCACTCTCATTCAGAAGAGCTATTTTAGGAGAATCACTCCATCTCACTATCATCATACCAATAAGGGTCCGAGTATCCTCGCAAGTAGTACGACCTTACCAATCTGAGAGGTCTTTAATAAGGATTGTAATGAGAGCTTGGTCAATGGCTTAACAAAGGGACTCTTTGAGTCAAGGCAATTGAAAGAATAATTCTGTAATCATCTCCGGGTTTACAAGTCAAGAACCCTGCAAAATGAGAAAGAAATAATCTTGCTTGCACTTTTTCGAGCGATGCTTTTAAACATATGAACTCCCAATTCCAATGCCCTAATCTGAAGAGACTTTATAAGGGATGTAACATAGGCTGGGTTCATGGGTTGAGAAACGAAATGATCATTAGGCTCAAAATATGTGTAAAGGGTGAGAGTCGATGATCATCTTAGCATTGCCACCAGTTTTCTTTTTCACTATCGGGGACTGTCTCCCTAATGCGCCCCATTGATTGTAAATATTCAGCATTTGAGTTCTTTGATTTTTGCTCCATTGGAGATACAACATTTTTATAACCGGTAGTCCTTATCTTGATTCACTTTTTTCATCTATGGGCATCGGCCTTATTTTTAATAGGCACACTGCTTTTTCATGCCCCTAGTTCTTATTCATTTTTTCTTCACTTCTTTTTTTATGGGCATTGGGCTTGCTTTTACCAGGCGTACTGCTTTTTCATGCCCCTTAGTTCTATTTTGATGCATATGTCAAGCAATTACACTTTGAATGACACAAGGGTCTTCATCTGCCTTTTGCCTTGCCCCAGTGTGGGGAATGATCACCAACCCAGTTTGAATAAATGAAATTGCAAGCTCAAGTGGGCTATGCAAAGATATAAGTATGCAGGATAAAGAAATAAATGCTCTTCATCATCCTAAGGCACTTAAATTACCACATGAATTCAATGTAATAGCATGACTTGAAGATTGATGCAAGAGAGAATAAGAAAATTTCTTTCCATCTTCTACACCTTATGGTGTTGTCTTGCCCTCCAATTGCCCCGATGTGGGGTGGTTCTTAATAGGGATAATTTGAAAAAATCTCCATAAGTGTATGGGACTCAAAGTGGTTAAGTAATGGATCACCTGTAGTGTTTAAAATAGAGAAATAAACTACCTCTCATCATTTTGGTTGTCGTACCTTTTGCGAGAGAACTCTTTACCTTGCGGATATATAACTTTTAACATTCATCTAACAAGTGTATAGATAGGGGACTGTGTATAGGATAAGGCTTGCCTTTCATCATCCTAACACGTCTCATTTAGCATGCTTAATCCATTCCACATCATTCATTAAATTAGTCAATCTTGATGTTCTTTAGTGGAATTGGTGGACCTAACATGTAACAGTCACCATGAAAAATCCTTTTCAAAAGAGCTCAACAACTTTAAGCATGAAAAATTGCAAACTTCAGAACAAACAATTTACCACACTCAAAAAAAAAAAAATGCTTTTGTAAGTATGAAAAACATGATTTTGAGCGTTCATTCAAGGAATTGTCCCTCCTAGGGATTGTCTCAACAATGGGTGTTCTTGGAGTGTCCCTATCAATCAAGACTGAAAATCCGCTTTTGCCCCTGCACAAAAGAACATGCATGAATATGATACTATGTAACATCAATGCAAATGGAATATCCATTTTGGCTTGGGTCGAGATTTTATTTCAGTTGGGTCACTACCAAAATCTGCCATGCCCCCAATTTGCCATCTACAAGGAAAAGAATAGAGTGTCATTTCCCAAAATAAATTATGTTCAAAGACGAGATATACCTCTTCCACCAGAGAATGATGGTCTTCTTTTTACTTGCCCCTCATTTTCTTATTAATGGGCAAGAATGAAAATTCCGTCAAGTATGGAAATGTAAAACACTTTGTTTGGCTCTTCAAGATGGATATTTCAAATAGTATCGAGATGTGATCCACATTAACTCTTTAGAAATGTGTTCTCAAACTTATTGAGTAACAATTGAGCCAATTGATCTATCATTGCAACCTAATGTTCCTTTTTCAGATGCTTTCTCATTAGGCTAGGAAAATAATGATCTAAACATGAAGTAAATGAGTCAGAAAATTAAATAGAGCTAACCTAATGCATGATTTTGGAAATGGCTTGAAAAATGATTTTTTTCTCTTTTTTTTTTTTTTTTTTTTGGAATTTTTTAGATGAGGAAGCATGAAGAATCCCAGTCCTCAAAATTCTAATTGGATGATATTTTCTTTTTAATGTTGGATATCATCACCGGGTTGGTTTAGTGTACCCCATCATGTCCTTAAAACAAAAAATTGTAATTTTATCGATATTCATCAATCAAATTAGATTTATTGGAATGAAAAATGTGATATTCAAGCACTAAAAGAAAGCAAAACAAAAGAAATTGAAACCAATCCCTTAAAAGCGATAAAAATTCCCACGCGGGGGAATGTGCAACTGAACATGCCCTTAATTAAATAAGAAAATCGAACTACTTAGGATCATAAATCATGTGTGCTTGAGTTCTTCACCCTCCTTGGTCTTGTGATGCGAACCCTTCGGGTCAGATATTCTTCCTTCTAGATATGTCACTAGCCTCTTCATGATGGCATCAAATTCCACTACCTCAAGAAAATGAGATGGTTCAAAAGTCTCTTGGCTTTTTTCTTCAAGTCGCAATTTCTCACTCATTTTGGTCCGCCCTTTTAGCTCTCGACCGTGTATGGATGGGTGAGCGGGATTGCTCCATAATCACCTAATTCAAATGAACGGGAACATGTAAACATGAGGTGTAAATAGAGAGTCAATCCATGACAATGATCTAATCGATTTTTTTTCATTTTTTTCATTTATTCATGAAAAGTTTATACAATAAGGGAATAAAAAATAGACACCCTAGCAAGAACAAATTTCCTAGACATAAACTGAAAACAAATTCTCCAAAGTTTTTTTGGTTATTTTCCAAATGATTCATTGTATGACAATTTCCTCATTTCATCTTTAATTGACAAATGAGTTAAATCAATGATTGACCTAAATTGTCATGGACCAACTAAAAGCACGACAAAGTAAATTGCATGGTATAGGGATAGAAGACTTACTTCACCAAGAAAAATCGACGGCAACCACATAGACATGAACATGAGATGTGGGCTTGATTTCTACTCTAGACAGGCATAGCAAAGTGAAGCCGCAAGGATGATCGGACTAGCCACGAGCGTGTGGACTAAGTCGGGTCCTCATGACTCCGGCTTGGTCAAAGAGTCGACCTAGGTCGTGGGCATGTAGACCGAGATGGGTGATCTTTACACCAAAAAAGAAACTTCGGGATTGAGATGGGCGACTCATACCGCGAGCATGTGGTCGGAGTGGTATCCATCTCAATACCTTCCTAGATGATCCTATGGGACCCAGGTCAGGCAACAAGTTGTGTGTACAATAGTGTAGTGCAAAATGCAAGGGATGCACAACAGTTTATGTCAAGCAACACTTCATATATGAAAGTAAATCATACATTCCTACACCTCCCTACAAAACAAAGGTTAGCAAACACTTCCCCTTATACCTCCCATCTTGCAAGAACATTTAACACCTTAGAAACCCAAGTAAAGTAACATGCAAATGAATTTTCAATTAGGAATCGCCACCAATCTATTTTTGGTGGGTCGATTAGAAACCCAAGTAAAGTAACGGGAGATTTACTTTACTCCTACGAACCAGAGATTTATGAGTTTGGGGACTTGATTACGCTAGATTTCTCTAACGCCCTTTCGATACCTTTCTCTTTATTTTGAAAAAAAAAAATGTTTGGCAAGCAGCTTGAATTGATTTTAATCTATTTCCCAACATGTGAGGTTATCATGTAGGTGCGCAAACCACCAATTTAACACCCAAATAAAGCAGTAAATAAATTGCAAGAGTTACCTCATGGCAACGAAAGCATCTACAATGTTAGATCAGAATTCACATCGATAGTCCTAGATATGATTTCTAATTAACACGCAATTACTTCTTTGTCTTCACTTATTTAGTGAGAATCATGCTTTATGCAATGCAATGTTACTAATCTAATATGAAATGATATGGCATGGCAATATGACCCAAACTATATGACAGTAGTTAAATATTTTGTGTTTTCTTAATGGGCATGCAATCTATCCTATAGAATGAAATTGATTTATTCTAAGAAATTTTTTTTGTATTTTCCATGAAATTCAAAATTAAAATTGTCCAATAATTAAACGTGCAATCTAAAAAAACTAATATCCTAAGTTGATTTTTTTTTTTTGGATTTTTATTTTTAAAAAATCGAAATAAAATTCCTATACTAAATATGCAAGTTGACCCTAAAACAAGCAAAGAACCTAATCTAACTCATATTTTTTTTGGATTTTTTACGAAAACAAAATCGATTCAAATGACACAACAGCAAATCAAGTAAGATAAGATTGATATCCATAAATTGACGAATCATATCTTGCGCCTGGGATCGGATTGGCCAATGCATGAAATCATATTGGCAATTTTCCATGCGATTGTGAGTCGGATTTTAGGCACAAAAATCGGATTGTCAATCCCTAATTTAAACAGCTACCTCACGTCGGGGATTTCAATCTTACATCAAGGAATATTTCAAATAAAGAAAAAAATAAATAAAAAAAAAAAAAAACTACCTAATTTGAATTTTCTCCAAATCCGGGTTAACGAATGGCGGCTTGTGGATCCTCAGCGTGACTCGGGGACAGGTCGCCGTGGTGGTGGGCAGCCGTGGGTGGAGGGTCACTGTCGACTGGAGCTCTAGTGAGGGGGCAGCAGACACGTGGCGAGGAGGCTTGAAGCGAAGGTGGTCGGCAGCAGGGTGCTCGGCGGGCATGCGGTGGCTCAGCATCCAAATTTGGCGTCGTGGGTCAGCCGTAGTGGTGGCGGATGTGCGGGTCGGTCAGAGGGAAGCTTGGCAGCAGGGTGCTCGGCGGTCCTCGGGCAAAGGGAAGCTCAACGACCGATCCTAGCGTCTCGGGTCGGTAGCAGTGGTGGCAAACACGGGCAGAGACGTCGAGCACTGGGCTAGGTAGAGGAGAGTCGCAGCAGGAGCGGTGGCTTCTGGCGTTTGGTCGGCAGTAATGGTGGCGCTGCGAAGGGCTCGGCAATCGCTCGGGCGAGCTATTACAGGGCTATGCTCGTGGAGGATCGGTAGTGCTGAGTCAAAGGCGGAGTAGAGACTCCGGCAGAAGACGCGAGAACAGTGACAGCTCAGGTGGAAAGGTGGTGACACGAGGAGACCAACGACGCAAGGGCTCAGTCACAGTGGCAGAGGAACTCGTGAGGAAGAAGATGAACAACATTTTTCCTTTTTCCCTTTTCTTTTCTGTCCTGCCGCACGTCCCCTCTTTGCTATCCCTCTCTTTGTCTCTTCTCTGTTCTTCTTTTCAGTAGAAGGGACAAAGCCCTTTTCCCTTTGTTGACTTTTTGACTCAGAAGAAAAACGAGAAAAGCCCCTCAAAAACCCTAAAAACGAAGAAAGAAAATTTTCTTTTTGTCTTGAATTTTTTACCTAGAAATCAAGAGAAAAAGCCCTCTTTCTCTCTTTGTACACAGCTAGGGGTGAGCATGGTCCGAGGTTGGTCCGGGCCACCCCCTAACCCTAGGACCAACCCGTATAATGTCGGTCCTCAATTTTTAGGACCGAGGACCAACCCTATTGAGCCTGGGACCAAGGACCGGACCGACCCAATGGGTTCGGTCCGATTCTAGGGTCAACCAGGGACCAATCGATTTTTGTCTTGTTTTTTATACTCCCTAAAAAAACAAACCTACAAATTCAAATTACACATCCATCGACAATGCGGCATTGTGCAACTAAACTATAAATACCAATACATATTCAGTAAATTTAAGATGACACGATAATAAAAATTTCGTACCTACTAACCGCTCATTGAGATATGGGACAAGATGGAAAGTTCTTCTAATCATCTATCTTTAATATCCATAACACCATATGCAAAAGCATTTTCCTGCATTTGATCATGTAGAATCCACTCAACCAAAATATGAGCTTCACACCACTTGACTAGCATTTGATCATGTAGAGTCCACTCAACCAAAAAATGAGCTTCACACTACTTGACTAGCAAATCACTGTAGCAACTGCAATACTACTCTACTTTTCAAAAACTTCTACCATTTGACACAAATTGAAAAGTAAAGTGCAGCTGAAATTCATTAGTAAAATACAATTAAACCATAAAAAGTTCAAAATACTTAATATAAACTATGAATATATAACTTCACATCTTGTTAATTCACTTGAACTTCTAACACCTGAAAACAAAATAAACGACACATAATTAATACTCAACAAAAGTTTTAAATTGAAATTTCTATTAGTGCTATTGATAGAACATCTCACCATAACTCTTAGGTTTTATAATAGACATTTTACTTAGGTTTGAATATATAAAAGAATTACAAATAATATAATGTAATATAATATATATACAGGGTTGGTCCAGGGTTGGACCGACCCAAAACTCTTAGAACCGAGGACCAACCCGCACAGTGTCAGTCCTGGAATTTCAGGACCGAGGATCGACCCAGTCCCCTTGGGAACCGGACCAGGACCGACAGGGTTGGACCGGTCCAGGGTCGGTCCAAGGTCGACCCTAGACCGCTGCTCACCCCTATACACAGCTCCTTTTATAGGCCAAGAATGTGATCTTTGTGGGATATTTTATCTCATTTTTCAATATGCACAAAGATCGCCTATAACCTCCCGAATGCAAAATCTTTTTATTTTCCTCATCTCTTCTAGATTTCCTTTGTAAAAATAAATATTCTCCACCATTTTGTCACATATTACCAAAGATTCAAAATTGCAATAGGATTTTTCTCAAATTTCAAATCTTGCAAAGATGAGCTCGTAATGTCTCTTGGAGGATACGAGCTTGGGCCAATTTGCTCTCTTCGTGGGCTTAGTCCAACTTGTCAAATTAAAGCTATGACCCATCAAGTTTAACCCATATGTCGCCGGTCCAATGCAAATAAAAAAATGCTCCTAAAACTATATGTTATGCAATTTAATTCAACATATATATATATCTATTTACGGGTTAAGAATTAATCCCTAATTTTTATGCAAAAATAAATGACTGAATTGTCAAAATTTAGGTGTCAACAGCTTTTTAAGCTTATTATATAGATGATAATTGAGAGCTCAAGCTTAAATTATAGATGTCGCCTTAACTGAGTATTCAGAAGAAGACATAATATCTGGGGATAAGTGCATTAGAAATCCTAAAACTTATCATGAAAATGCAATTAAGTCCTAAAACTTTCAAAAAGTGTAATTAAGTCTTAAAACTTGTCACAAAAGTTCAATTAAGTCCTAAAACTTTCAAAAGGTTCAATAAAGTCCTAAAAGTTGTCTCGAAAGTGTAACCGAGTCCTAAAACTTTCAAAAAGTGCAATCAATGAAAGGACTTAGATTGAACCACTTTGACAAGTTTTAGAACATCATTGCACTTTTTTGAAAGTTTTAGGACTTAATTACACTTTGCGACAAGTTTTAGGACTTAATTATACTTTTTGAAAGTTTTAGGACTTAATTACATTTTCATGACAAATTTTAGGACTTCCAATACAATTGTCCCTAACATTTATTATGTCCGAAAGTAAAATAACTTACATATTTTACTTTATCTGTTTTTTATGCTAGATGTGAGTTCTTATGGATTTTTGAGAGAGCATATACATAAACTCAAGTTAGACATTAAGTATGCCTAAACTATCATCTATACGGTATTGAAATTGAAGACATACGCTCCATGGGAAAGGAGTTAATACTTTAATACGTATGCAAGGCGATCAATAAGAGTGACAAAAGTTTTGATCTTAACTTTTATGCTGTGTGAGACTCTTAAGGAAAAGAGTTCCTCAATTAAAGGCGCGTTTGGTAACATTTCAATTCGCGGGAACAAGTTCTGATAAAAAATTATTCATTTTTTATTATGTACCCGAAAATAATTTCTAAGTATTTTAAGTTGTTTGGTAACTATCCAAAATTTCAATTCCCGGAATAGAATTATATTTGGCACCGTTCTTAAAATTTCTACTTCAAATCATTTTCTTTTAATTTTTTAGTAATTTTATTACTTTTTTTTTTTTTTTCTTTTTTCTTCTTTTCTTTTTTTTTTCTTTCCTTTCTCCTATTTTTCTTCAAGGGTTGTCAATTGCCGGCAACCGCCGACGAAGGCCGGCAACCTCGCTGAAGCGTAACCAGCCCTCGAGAGGCCGCGCCTCATCGTCTAAGCCTCACCGGCGGCTGGGCGAGGCTCGGTCGAGCCTTGACTAGGTGAGCCCGGCCTCACTAGATCTAAGCAATGTCAGCCTTACTGGTGGCCAAGGGAGGCCCGCCTGGCCACCAGCGAGGCTTGGCCGCTCCAGATTGGCAAGGCCGAGCCTCGCCCGTGGCTGGGCGAGCTCACCGGACCTCACCGAACTAGTCGCCGGCAATTGGCGGCGATGGATGGCGACGTCGATGGCGGTGGAAGAAGAGAAGAGAGGGAAGAAGAACAAAAAGAAAGAAGAGAAAAGAGAAAAAAAAAAATAGGTTTGTTTGATTCTGAAATTGTTCCCTGAATAAAGAATCAATTTTTTTTTTATTTTCTCGATTCTTTTCCAAATCTACTTCCGAGAATAAAAAAATAAAAATTTGTTCCCGATGATAAAAATTTTACCAAACGAATTTTTGTTCCAAACTACTTTCGGGAACAAACAAATAGAAATTATTACTGTTTGGCAAGTTGCCAAAAAGAGCCTAAGTGCCCTCATGACTCTTACTTATTCTCAAGATTTCTATTCGATGTTTGCTATCTTAGAATACTACCAATGATCATGAATTGATTCGATCTAATAGGACATTTCTAGAAAAGTAAGTTGAACTAATATTGAGAGTTTCAAGGAAAGAGAAAGATCTTAGATAATCACATTCTAGTTTTATATGCACCAATCGATCAATTATGATTGTTTTGGAATAATCATAATTGTGAATACAATATATCATTATTAAAAAGAGATCAAAAGATATATAAATGTGATCAATCAATCTAAGGGTACTGCATACTTAATCTACTAAAAAATGTGATGCTCATTTTGATAGATTTTTTATTTAATGAGCCAAATTAAGCCCGTCAACCCATGTTAGGCCAAACCCAACCCATAAGGGAAGGGCCCATAAGAGGAAGGGGCAGATATTTTTAAGTGAAAATAATTGCTGTATAAATATGAAAAAGGAGGAACATTGAGAGTGGGAATGAAACAGTGCGTTCCTTTCCTTCCATTGAGACGACAGTATGCTCTCTTTTGAAGAACAAAACTCCAAGGCTTCAATCCATTCCTCTGAAACTGCAACGAGTACTTAATTTGTGGCAAGCAATGTATGTTCATCTCCGTGATATATCTTTCGACCGGTGTTACATGTTTCCCGGGCACATTTCCACGCTCACTTTCGATATCCGATCGTTTGAGTATCGATTTGTTTTTCAAGAATCTGTTTCCTACAAGGAACAAAGTCTCTTGTATACTCTTTTGATTTGAAACTATGCATGTAGTAAGAAGTCTCTCACATATTCCTTTGATTTAAGGGATAAGTTCATTGAAAATCCTAAAACTTGTCATGAAAGTATAATTGAGTTCTAAAACTTTCAAAAAATGCAATTAAATCCTTAAACTTATCACAAAAGTGCAATCGAGTCCTAAAACTTTCAAAAAATACAATCAAGTCCTATAAATTGTCACAAAAGTGCAATCTAGTCCAATTTAACAATTTGTAAGACTCCATGCACTTTTCGAAAGTTTTAACACTTGATTGTACTTTCATGATAAGTTTTAGGACTACATTGCACTTTTTAATAGTTTTAGCACTAAATTGCACTTCGTTGACAAGTTTTAGGACTTTCAATACACTTATCCCTTGATTTAAAAATCTGCATCCAAGCAAAGGCATATTATTCTCTCTTATGCCCCTTTGATTTGAAACTCTGCATCAATTATGGGTAAGCTCAAGTTGTCGATTTCTAGATATATCATTCTTGGAGTAGAGATGTCAAAGGTGGAGAAAGGAGTATAAAAATTCATTTCATTTGATCAACAAATAAGATTACAAGGTTCTAAGAAAACTTTTCAACATAAGTTCTAAAGGAAGTTACTTCCTTCTCTAATTTAGTCATCTCGGCAAGGCATTGCCTTTTATCGATACTTGCGGATTTAAATCATATTTGCATCGATCCATTTCCTTCAAGACTTTGCTGAAATTGTTGAGCGCCTTGTTGTATTTGCCACGATCACTTAAGTTGACTTGTTTGCATTTCTACGATGCTGAACTTCTACCGGTTGTTCTTCAAGTCTCCTTTCTTCCTCTAGAAGATGAGCATCCTTGTCTGGCAACGCCTTAACAGAATCACAGCAGTCTTGCAACTGGTCTCTTTTCCTATGGAGCTTCTCCTCCGTAGCTGTAACTCCTCTCTATGATAGTGTTGGAATTCAAGTTGGCGGAAGACAACTTACCTTTATCCGATGCGCAAACAACAATTAACCCCGGAATGAACATTGAATTGCGGATGAATCACGAACAAAAACACTTCACGTCAGTCTGAATGCAATCACGAGGAAAGCACCCGATTTCCACAGCGTAAATGCCGATTGTTCTTGTAAAAGTGAAATGGAATGCCTTCTCTCTTTGATGGAAAATGGAAAGGTAAAGGGGAGGAAATTCTGAGCATAAATTCTGCAAAACCATGCCAACGGTTGTCTACAAAAGACTTTTATACAATTCCCTTCGTACCCTTTCAAATGGTGTCTTTCCATCGTAGCATATCAAGACGAAACGGTGCAGTCCAATCGCACCTCATCATGAATGTACTAGCTAAAGTACAACATCTCCCACTCGGAGATGATGGGCTTGATAGCGCTCTATCAAGAATATAAAGCATTCAACATTCATCAACTTTACAAAACAATTCATACTATGTTGTAGTTAAGCGGCAAGTAAGCCGTGCTACACCTGCACTTGGGAGCTCAAATTATGCACCTATTAGAGATGACATAATGGCTACAACCCCGAAAAGAAATAAACAATTGATGTGTCACAGTGCCCCAGACATATTTTGTTACATCAATCCAAGTATACCTATCCCTTAAAGGCTATACTTGACTATCCTCAAAAACACCATGTATTTACAATTATATCCGCAACCACAAAGGGTGATATAATTGATCGACCAGTAAATACATGTGATAGATGTAAAACAACAATAGTCTTCCTTTGCACTCATGTCTCTCTCCATTTCAGAACAACTGCTTTCCTAGACACGTCCCATAAGGTCATATCCATTCATGACCGCCGATAACATGCTAAAGTAGCAGCATTGATCTTTCACTCCGAGAACATAGTCAGAAGTAACATAGGGCACAAAAAGAGGTAAATTGTAAATTACCTCAAGGGCTCACACGATGAGTAAATAGGGATAAATTTTACTCACCTTCCCTTGTCGGTCGTTCAATGCACATGTAGTATGAATTACATGCTATAGTGGATTTCTCTTTCTAAAAGAGCGTATGTCATTCATTAAATATATCCACTATACGAACCTTAGCCTAAACATACTCATGTGCTTCTCATGTACTCATGTTTAGCTCGAGTGCTATATCAGCACGCTTTCTATAGCGCCTAATTAAGTACTCGCTTCTGGCATCCTCAGGCATACATGATTGTGGGACTATCATGTTCGGTCTTATTATTAACAAATCACAGACCTCATCTTGACTCCAATCAAGGCGACATCTTATTTTATGTACTAAACTTGCTCTTCAGCATTCATTAGTACATAATGTCTCATCTCAACATGCCAATTATAGCACTTAAGGTGATTGCTCGTGTGAGTGAGCCAATCAATGCCTGCTGACTTACTTTTCAATAATATATGTGTGTATGTGCTAGTCTCATAATGTATTTGTACTTATTGATAAAATATCAAGTCACTAATAAATAAACAAGTACAATACATATGTCCACATATACATAAACCAATGATCCTCTACAATAACATATATCACATTCTACTCAATCCTAGTGACATCCTGTGGGTCAAGAATATATCTCTAGGAATAGCCTTCATAAATGGATCAGCAACCATTCTATTGGTTGAAATGTATTGTAGGATCACTTCTTTCTGCGCTATAATATCTCTGATGAAGTTGTTCTTTATGTCAATGTGCTTCGTCCTTCCATGATACTTGGGATCCTTCACATAGACAATGGCTGCTTGACTATCACAATAAACTATCACCGGTCTTGGAACCTCAGTGATAGTGGCTAAATTTTCCAAAAAACGTTTTAGCCATACTACTTCTTGCATTGCGGCAGAACATGCAATAAATTGCGGCAGAACATGCAATAAATTGCGGCAGAACATGCAATAAATTCTGCCTCCATAGTAAACAAGGCCGTGCATGTTTGTTTCTTGCTATTCCAAGAAATTGCACCTCCATTGAGCAAGAACGCATATCCAAAAGTCGATTTACGCTCATCCAGGTCTCCACCCCAATCAGCATCTAAATAGCCTAATAGGCGTAAATCATTCTCTTGGTAACAAAGTCGATAATCCATAGTGCCTTTCAAGTATCTCAAGATCCTCTTCACTGCTTTCCAATGTGCTTGATCGGGATTTGATTGATATCGGCTCACCAATCCCACGGCATAACATATGTCGGGTCGAGTACACATCATAGCATACATCAAACTTCCAACCGCACTAGCGTAAGGAACAGTTTCCATTACTTTAATTTCTTCTGGAGTCTTAGGACACATCTCAGTACTTAAACCTTCACCTTGCATGACAGGGGTATCAATGGAATTACAGTGCTGTATATTGAAACGTTCAAGAATCTTCATAATATAAGACTTTTGTAATAAAGTAAGGAGTTTCCTTGATTGATCTCTTTCAATCTTAACCCCTAATATATAAGCAACTTTTCCTATGTCCTTCATTTCAAAATTGGAGGATAACCATTCTTTTATAGTGATAACCAAAACCTTATCATTTCCAGCCAACAGAATATCGTCCACATAAAGTGATAAAATCACAAATTTATCTTCAGACCGCTTGACATATACACAGTGATCTTCTTCGATCATCGTGAAACCAAAAGTTGTTATGGCTCGATGAAAACGAAGATACCACTGTCTAGATGATTGCTTAAGGCCATATATTGAGCGATGAAGTTTGCAAACTTTATACTCTTAACCTTTAGCTATAAAACCTATTGGTTGTTTCATATAGATTTCATCATCTAGTTCTCCATTGAGAAATGCCGTCTTTACATCCATTTGATATAATTCAAGGTCAAAATGTGCAACGATGGCTAGAATAAGGCATATTGAGGCAAACCTTACAACTGGTGAAAAGGTTTCCTCATAGTCTATACCCTCTTGTTGAGTATAACCTTTCGCCAAAAGACGAGCCTTATACTTTTCAATGGATCCATCCACCCTTCATTTAATCTTAAAGACCCGTTTGTTTCCAATGGCCTTGCGATTGGGTGATAAATCAACCAAGTCCCAGACGTGATTTGCCCTCATTGACTCCATCTCATCTTCCAAAGCTTTTCTCCATTCTTTCCTATCAGAGGATGAGAGAGCCTCTTGAACAGTCTTAGGCTCAGCATCATCTTTCTAAGCAATCATAAATGCTTCCCCTTCAATCTCAAAACGATGACGAGGAATGCTTTTATGATTACTTTTACGCAACTAAATTTCTCTTGAATTCAATTCATCAGGCGATGCTACACTCCCACTAGGTCTTGTGTGTTGAGGTAAATCTTTATTTCCTTCTACAACATTATTAGGTGTGTTATCAAGATCTTCCATATCATATAATTGAAGTCCTTATCAATCTCACCTTTACTAGGAAAATCGTTCTCCAAGAACGTGACATCTCGTGACTCCATTTCAATCACACTTCCATTAGCTTGTTCACCTATGAACACGTACCCTTTGGAGTGTTCAGAACATCTTATAAAGATACATTTTTTCCCTCTATGACCTAATTTGCCATATTTATGGGAAGAATCATGAACATAAGCTGCACATCCCCATGGACGTAGATTACTTAAGTCTGGTTTCCTACTAATCCATAATTCATAAGGGGTGGAAGTGACCGATTTTGATGGCACTCGATTAAATACATAGGCAGTAGTCAATAATGCATCTCCCCAATAGGAGATAGGTAAATTTGCTTGCGCCATCATAGACCAAACAATTTCCATTAGGGTTCTATTCCTTCTCTCAGCTACCTCATTTTGTTGTGGAGTACCAGGAATAGTCAATTGTCACACAATTCTCTTTTCATCACAAAGAGCCTTGAATTGCTCCGATAGATACTCACGTCCGCGATCGATTCTCAATGCATTTATTATTTTGTTCAACTGATTCTATACCATCGTTATATATCGTCTAAAGCAGTCTAATGCTTCTGACTTATGAGAGATCAGAAAGACATAACCAAAACGCGTGAAGTCATCTATGAAAGTGATGAAATATGAGGCTCCATGCCTCGCCCTCACATTCAAAGGACCACAAATGTCAGAATGTATGAGTTGCAATGGAAATTTGGCTCTAGTCCCTTTACCGAATGGTTTTCTAGTTGCTTTTCCCGCTAGACAATGTTCACATACGGGTAGATCAACATTAGTGAGTGACCCTAAAAGGCCTTCTCTAGCTAATCTTTGCATTCTTTGCAACCCAATGTGACCTAATCTAGCATGCCATGTACTTGCATCAATCTCAACATTACTAGAAGATGCAATTAAAGTAAAACAACCATCGACATTAATATTATACTGATCATAGTCAATGTCTAACACCATAAAACCATTCGATACATAACCTGAACCATAATAAACTGTTCCATACAAAATGTCAACACAATCACCATGGAAATTCAACATATAACCTAAGCTAAGAAGAACAACTACTGAGACCAAGTTTCGTCAAATATCCGGAGCATAGAGGACATCATGTAGGAATAGGCTTCGACCACCACGTAAAATTAATTTACATGTGCCAATACCCTTCACTTCAACTCTTGAGTTATTCCCAACATATATCCATCTTCTTCCAGGCTGTATCCGACGATACTCCACAAATGTTTCTCGGTCTCTAGCTACATGGTTTATTGCTCCTGAGTCTACAGTCCACATTGGATGAGATTCAGCAAGCATTACAGTGCTAGAAACAAAAGCATTACTTAAAGCAATGGAGTAATAAGGTACCTCTTTCGGCTCAGTGCATTCACAGTAAAGTGACCAATCTTGCCACAATTGTAGCACTTCATCTTGGCATTGTCCTTCTTCCCATCACGCTTCTTGCGTTGGAAGATCTTAGCCCTCTTAGGTGTCTGATTAGTCTTATTCCCTTTGTTGTTGAATTGAGAATTCCTTTTGCGCTTGAAGCCCAAAGCTTTGCGCGAACTCGATTCAGCAACATAAGCATGAATAGAGGATCTTGAAGCCTCTAGGCGCTCATCCTCTAATTCCAAATGACGCGCTATATCATCAAAAGTGACAATATTCTCATTATGCGTCATATTGATCTTCATATGCTCCCAATTGTCAGAAAGAGACCTTATAACAGCTTGAACTTGATGTTCATCAGTAAGGGAGTGACCTGCCGACTTCAACTCATGAATCATATTTGACATCTCCCGAAGATGCTACCTCATTGTTGCATTTGGGTGCTTTCAGTATGTATCAAACTTGATGGTGAGTCTCCTCAACTTAGTGGCAGATGTACCCCCAAACTTATCTTTCAAGGCAACCCACATAGCTTGAGCTTTATCATAATTTTCAAACTCACACATGAGATCATTTTGCATACAGCTCAGCAACGTGATGTGAGCAATGCTATTTTTCTTCTTCCAAGCTTGATAAGCTTCTAGATATCTCTTGTGTTGAGCTGAAGTTCCATGCTCAGGTTCATCCATGTTGTGGTTGAGGGTTTCCAAAACCTTTTGCTCCTCAAGGATCAACTGAACCTTTCAGTGCCAAATATCATAATTGTCACCGTTCAGCTTCTCACCCTTATTGAGGTCAGCCACAATGGTCTTGGATGCCGAAGCCATAATCAATTGCTTTAACACATTGACATAATAAATGCAGAATCAATACTAGCACACTTTACAGAGTAACACACATATTTAATTTGCAGCAAAGACAAATTAAATTAATGATAATTCAACAAAAGACACAGAAATGAAAGTTCACTATGTTCCCAATCGGCTCCTATGTACAATTGTTCCATTATCATTAATTAGTTTAATTTGCACAAATTTTAAGTTCTAGGTGAGAACTCCTTTGAATTCTACCAACCTACGAATTCCCACTAGGAAAAATAATTACATGACCTTATGTAATTTCGACATTTTTCCATTAACACAAAAACATAGCATGATGTAAACCAACGTACAAAAAACAATCATGCTATAACTACAATCAAAATCCGCAATTCAATATATAATGGAAAAACAAGGATTTCCTACCATTGTTCGAATTTTCATAGAACTAGTAAATTGCAAGTATATTAAACTACATACATGCTATCATCGAACCAAGCTCTACGCAACATATATGACACCATTTTCATATAAGCAAGCTACTGTATTTCCAAAATCACAAGAAAATACATGTCAAAAAGAATAAACATTGCATTTAAACCCCCAAAATATGCGTACATAGGGTTTCCTACATATTTTCATACATTTATAAAATTCAAAAATGCAAAATAACTATACCACAGTGTAGGGGAGATCCATACGAACCAACCACGCTCCAATCGAAGCTCACACGCGCCGCCTGAGTGCGCAGCACGTGTGGCGCACGCGCCAACGAGTCCAAAGGACTCCTGGCTGGTCCGACCGATCCGACCGGTCCAACCAGTGACCGGTCCGACCAGTTTGACCACTGGATCGGTTGACCAACTCGACCCATTAACCCGTCAACGGTCGGGTCAGGTCCGGGTCGGGTCGCAGGTCAGCCTCGGTTTGGGTCGGGTCGCCGGCCAGCCAACAGCCACCGGCGGTGACGTCATCGATGACGTCATCCCAGCGGTTATCGACCGTTGAATGACATCATCCGTGACATCAGCACGCGTTGCTTCGCCGACACGCGCATGACGCTCATCCATCGGTTCGCCGACCAGCGCGTGTTGCGCACGCGCTGGCGTTCCTAGTGCGTCAGGCGTGAGACGCCTACGCGTAGCGGCTTCTGGCCACGTGTGTGGGCGCGTCCGGCGTCCTCCGGCGGCGCTCTACCCATCGTCGGACTCGTCTCAACAAGTACTTTCACCCTGTATATTTTAAAAATAATTTTGGCTGAAAAAATATGTCGAAAAATGGCCAAAACCGTACAGTGTACCCGACCCCAAACCCGTTCTTTGCTTCGGTTCTTTTTCGACGATTCAGATCACAATTCCGAGCAATAAACATCCAAACAGCATAGATTTCATACTCTTGATCTCGATATCAATTAGAAAACGAGAAAATTCGATGAAAAACAAGGCAAAAATCACGACCGGGCTCTGATACCAATGTTGGAATTCAAGTCGGCGGAAGACAACTTACCTTTATCCGATGCGCAAACAACAATTAACCCCGGAACGAACGTTGAATTGCGGATGAATCACGAACAAAAACACTTCACGTCGGTCTAAATGCAATCACGAGGAAAGCACCCAATTTCCATAGCGTAAATGCCAATTGTTCTTGTAAAAGTGAAATGAAATACCTTCTCTCTTTGATGGAAAATGGAAAGGTAAAGTGGAGGAAATTCTGAGCGTAAATTCTGCAAAACCATGCCAACGGGTTTCTACAAAAGACTTTTATACAATTCCCTCCGTACCCTTTCAAATGGTGTCTTTCCATCGTAGCATATCAAGACGAAACGGTGCGGTCCAATCGCACCCCATCATGGACATACTAGCTAAAGTACAACAGATAGTGTTAAGCTCCTCATCTTGTCATAATCCTCCTTAAATGTATAATACCAATGACGAAGCTAGCCAAAAATGCTTCACATTTCGCTTTAGGATAGTAAAAGAAGGATGGCCAGCAGAGTTTGGCAAGTAAACTTTTGGCCCTTGCCTCTGAAGATGTAATTGAAATAACAGAGGAACAGCCATTTTGGGTAAGACTAAGGAACTCCTTTCATTTAGCTCTTACAACTTCAGTGGGAATGGGGTCGGGAGAGTTGATTGGAGAGGGTACCTCAGGGGGGAACGGCATTCAATTGAATGGCCTTTCTTTTACCTTTCAATTCATCTAGTTTTGGAAGTGGTAGCTCATCTATTCCGCTCGGCCGTATTGATCCTCCATATTCAAGAAATTGGCGGTATAACTTCCCCTTGGCTCGTTTACACGCTTGCTGATGGTTTCGAGAGTACTGGAGTAGAAGAAATGCTAGACAATGTTATGGCGATATCTGAAGACGTCTCAACAGATTCAGGGGCAGGGTCCCAGCAACCAATGGCCTTGACATTTCAGCTCGAGTGGAATTGTGTATGGCAATAATGGAAGGCCCATATGTGGCCACAGTTGCAGATTCAATTGAAGTGAGCGCGGCTATGTTTGTCGATTCAGGTGCATCATTGACGTTTATTCCTACCTTAGCTGTTCAAGCTAAGACTAGGTCCCTGTCATGCATAGTTAACGAGGATGACCTGTCAGAAGCCGCCATTGAAGCCTTCCCTGCGTTGGTTAATAGATTTTAAGTGGGCATATGTCTATAGCATAGTTATTGAGGGAAATATTCATTCCCAGGAATCGATATTTGGTTATGATGTTGAGACTGAAATTTGAGTAATTGGATCTGGCACAGCAGCATAAACATCAAGGTCTTGACCAACAGCCTCTGATGTTGATTCTGCTTGTGGACATCAACACCAATAGTGGTGTCATCGATTATGGGCTCATCGATAAGGGCACCAAGGGCTTCGCGCCCAACGATGGTATCGGAAGGGACAGCGGCTTAAGTGTTGATATTACCTGCTTGATCTGTCTCCTGTTTCCTGATAGTAACACCAGTGTTGATAGTGACTATTTCCTGGGTATCTGTTGGGCCATCATCAATATCAACAAGAGAACCGACAACTTCGGAGTCTGGCGGACTCCATGCGTCATCGACATCGGCACTTACGTCAAGGCTAGGAGGGACGGCAATGCCAATTATGTGTATTTAGTCGAAGGAGCAGGTTCTTTGCTTCTATGCTCCTCTACAATCCGTATCCCCATTGCTCATCTTTTAGGAGCTCTAACAGGAGTAACTCTTGTTGGTTTAATTGTTGCTATGAAATAAGCATTGTGAGAAATACGGAAGGGGAGGAAATTGATATCAAAATTTCACCTGATTTCTTCTTTGATTCAACTGAGGAATGTGATGGAGAAGGTTGGGCCTCAATTGCTGCAAGTCCTTTGTGAGGTTCTTGGCTTAGCAGTGGTTTCCATCGCTTTACTGGCATTCTCCTTAGCGAAGGGGTTGTTTACATCCACCATCTTAAGAATTGAATTGATGTCCTCGATAACCCAATCGATGTGATAGTGAATTCCCTAATCATATAAGTCAGGTGTCGACTTCCTCCATGGAAGTGGAGAGCCTGCTCCCTCTCCCTATCTATCCCCCTATCTCTTCATCTTCAAGACTCCTTCAAGACCTCCTCGTTGATTTCGTGGAAGACGCTGTCGACTTCCTCCATGGAAGTGGAGAGTTTTATCCCTGTGAGTTATGAAGATCGAAGCGCAAGCATCTTGGAAGAATTTGCTCTCTCCGGATCTGCTCGCTCACTTTGGCTCTAGCTGCTTCCTCTTGGAAGTCAAACGCTCCTCAATGTTCAATGGTGGGCTCATCTGAAAGTGATTTTGTAATCGATAGGTGTTTGTTTTGCAGCTCTTTTCCCCCAATATAGAGTTAGATCTAGATTTGAGTGATCTTTTATCTCAATCTAGGTATAGATTTGGGATTTACATAGTGTTTTCTACGCTCTTTCAACCTATTGGTGTTGTTTTTGTCTCTATATGGTGATGGTGGTGGGATGCCAAACTAGGCATGCGTTGCTTTTTTGCAAAATCGTAACTGTTATAAAGAAAAATCTCAACGTGTGCTTATCATTGATATGGCATAGGAGTGATCGGCAGCCGAATGTACTATAATGTTATGACAAATCCGTCCTTGTGGAAGTAGTGAGTCTCTGTAGACCATACCAAGTTGATTCATTTTTCAAAGTTGTATTGGACTATGACTCTTTGGGATTGGTTTTATCTTGAAGTTATGTACATCTCTTTCACATGAAATGAAAAATTTCCTTCCAACCAAAAAAAAAAAAAAAAAACTCCAATTGCAAAATCCTAATCAAGTCACCAATTCACATTAATCATTTTAGATTGAACAAGCTCTTCTAAATGAAATCTTATAACACAAAGTTAATTGGATAATTGCAAGCACTGATGTTTGTATGTGGTCATTATCACACTACATTGAGCTAAAGCAATAAGAAAAAAGCAACACGAAAGACTCAATTAGGTTGGAAACCACCGTAATCAAGCATTCTCGAACATAATTAAGTAGAATAATGCTATAATTAACTTCGAATTGAACAATTCCAACTTTAGCCATAAAAAAGAATAGAGATGAGTCAAGCTCTCGAGCTCATTGTTCCTCCCTAGTGCAACATGTCTCCACTCCTTTGTAATCTCGTCTGTTATCGACCTAAGACCGTCGCTTTTAGACTAGAGACAAGAAGAAACAACAATCCTAATTATTATTATTATCATTACAATTATTATTATTATTATAAAAATTAGAAGTGACAAAAAAGTCAACTCAATTATGCTGGCACCGACCGACAATATTATCACTGTGGGCTTCTCCTCTGTGTGCAATGAGGGCTGCTATCGCCCTCGCCTTGCCAGACCTGTGCGTAAGGAGGGTCGCGACGGCCCTCACACAATTAGGGGTGTGCAACGGAAACCGCCCGAACCGGGACCGGACCGAACCGGACCGGACCGGCCGGTTTTGGGCGGTTCCCACGATCGGCGGTCCGGTTCCCGGTTCCTAATCTTGGAACCGGCGGCCGGTTGGTCCGGCCCCGGTTTCAAGGTGGGAACCGGACCGAACCGGACCGACCGGACCAGACCAATTTTTTATATATATAATTTATATGCATATAATATGTAAATACATAATATATGAATATTATTTATAAAACTTATTGCAATGGGATGCAATTGAGGTAACAACCTCTTATGTGGCCAAGAGACCACCAAAACTTTTGTTGTTACTCTTTATTTATAGAGAAAACTTACTTGTTAGTTTCCATCTTCTACTCAATGTGGGACAAGGCTCTAGGATTTCCTCATGCTCACACTCTCTCTCTTGCTCCCCTCACTTGCAAACGACAAGGCACTTCACGCCTCAAAGAGTCCCACATCGACTAAATATTCCAAGCATAGAAGAGATTGTCTATAAAACCTAAGCCAAGCACAACTTTTAATCAAATTGTTCATGGCTTTTATGCTTAAAATTAAGCATGAAACACATAAACTATGATTAATATTCATGCAAGTGAAAATTGAATATTTTGCATGTGAAAACATGTGGGTAGTTTTTTTAGATCGCTCGGGAACCGAATGGTGGTTTTTTAGTGAATGGTCGTTTTTGAGTGAAAAAAGAAAGAGCCGATTCTATTGGACCGACCGACCGGACCGGAACCGATGGTCCGGTCCAGTTCTCGGTCCTAGGACCAAACGGTCCGGTCCACAGTTCGCAATTTTGGGAACCGGTGCTCCTGGTCCGGTTCCCGGTTCCACCTTGGAACCAGACCGAACCGGGAACCGATCACCCCTACACACAATGGCCGGCAAAACCTCGCTGCCCATCCCCGTGGCCCCGGCGATCCCCACCCCCCTTTGGGCAAGAAGAACAGTAAAATAAAAAAGAAAAAGAAAGGATAAATTGCCACTGAGCATCTGGGACTTGCCATTGAAATCCAAAAAGTAAAATCCTGGAATGAAGATTTTGGGGACAGAGAGCTTGAAACAAATTGACGTTCATCGTTATTGATCTTCATCAAGATGCGGACTTCAAATCTGGCTGGAAACATCTCCTCAGAATTATAAGGTACGAACCGATGCTAGTCATCTGTGACTAACCATTGTCAAAGCAGGTAATAATCATGCATCACAGGTGGGGTTGGAATGCTTCGGTGAAAACGTGGAGAGGCATGGACCGTATTGGCAATGGTGGATCCAAGAGGGGGTCATAGTGCATGTCTTCTAATGTGGGGTGGGATGTGCAATTACGTAATCCATCCCAGATGAATCATCCTTTCCTGAAAAAAATGAGTATCAGTGCGCATCAGTTCACCAAAATCGAACAGTTATATGAGGAAGATGAGGAAAATTGTGACAGCCTGAATTTTCTGAATTGTTTTCAATTAAATAAATCGGGCTTTTCGCCGACGTGTCTATAGTGCTATTCTCTGAGTTGGCCACTCACGAGATAACTGGTCTATCTGGGAAATTAATTAAGGGATCTAAATGCAATAGACTTGAGAATTCGAACAGAATCGACCGCCGACCGTGTCGGCCTACAAGGGTCATTGCGGCATGCATCGCTGTAATCGATCGAAATCGAGATAGGTCGATTTGGCCGAGATATGTGATCAGAATGTGGGTGATTCCACCTGATTGCAAAATTCTCACCAATCGACACTAAATTGATTTTCTGACGTTTTGGGTACCATGTGTCCGTATTTGAAACCTCGAGATTTTCACGACAACCGAGAGTCGCCAATGTGTCGAAGATGTACTATGTGACTCGAGATAAATCGATCACGAGTCAATTGCACCAAAAATTCCTAAAAGTGACCCAGTAGATTAGGTCACGCTAAAAGCCCGCCGAATTGAAATTAACCACTTATTTGAACCCGATTTCAAAAATTGAAAGTTCTGTGGTGTCACGAGCTATTTTAGGAAAGTCGACTCATCCTCCAAAAATTTTTCAGAGATTTCGAGATTTTTACGGAAAATCGTTTCGGACGTCGCGGAAAATTGGCGGAAATTCAGATTGACTAAATTGATGGAAAATTGGGCTTTCAGGCTGAGCCTTTATGTGTCAGGGATTTATAGAAAATCATTTGAGATTTTTCTAGATCGAAATTGGACTTCAATTTGGGAAATTGAGTAAAGAAATTGAATTGAATTTGTGAAATTCGGATTTATGGTGAGGGCAGCATTTGTGGGCATCAAAGTGAGTTTATTTGTGAAGATTATTGCAAGAAAGTAATAGGGGACAAGGAGTTAATGAAGGGATAAGCTTGTTTGACATTTCTTTCCTCTCCAATCTTCCCCTACACGCCAACGCCAGCTGCCCACCATCTCCTTTGACCGAGTTCAGCTTCAACAAGGGACCAGCTGCTTCTTCTTTTCATTCGGACTTCCACCATCAAAATTCATCGCCTTCTCTCACGAGCCCAGAAGCCCACGCCCCCGCACGGTCAGCATCTCCACCAAAATTTGACCTGCAGCTGGCCACATAATCAAGCAGCGAATTGATGCTGCTTCTCATCTCCCCGCAGCTCAACCGATCGAACGGACTGGCCGAAGACCCCTCCTAGCTGCGTGAAGAAGACCGAAGCAGCTCTTGCACCGAGTGATCCCTTCGTCCACTCCAACGCCAGCAAACCACCGAGTCTTCACTTCCTTCAGCCGGCCCACGAATTTTTTTTCCAGCGAAGCAACTGGTGCCAGTCAACCACGCCATCCCCTCAAGCGGTTTGTTGACCGAAGCTGCCCTACCCGTGTCTTCGTGCAGCTCACTCACCGAAGCAGCTCGAAGACCAGCGTCTCCACATTGCTTCGTCCGCGCGTCTTCAGCAGTCTCCCTCCACGCGGCCAGCGAAGTCCACGAGCCAGAATTCGGCCCAGCAGATGGGCCCGTATACAGCCCACATCAAGAGCCCACAAGTTCATCCACAAGCCCATCTCAGCCCGTGAATTTCAGCAGCCCATCTTCAATTGCATTTCAGCGAAGCCCGTTTAGTTCGGCCCAACCTGTAGCAAGCCCATTGAAAGCCCGCGAAGTCAGCCCAGTTTTTTTTTGAAGCTCGGCCCAAGTTGAAAACAAATCTCATATTGGGCTGAGATTTGTTGGGCCCGTTTTAGGCCCGGTCCAAAAGTTCGCCGACACCGCCGAAAATTAAGATTTCGGCCGCCGTCGCGTCGTCGTCGCGGTAGACCAGTTTTCGCGATACACCGGTGAGTTTATTCTCTAAACTCTTCTTAGTAGGCATTGATGCTAAGGGGTGTTTAGATTTATTTAATTATGTGGTTAGTTAGATTAAATTAGTGATTTAATTATTTCATTGAGCATGTTAGGTGGTTAGCATGGTTTAGCTAAGGCCTAATTGAATTGTATTATTTATCTAGAAGGGTTCGGAAATTTTCCGGGTCCGTATTGGTATTTAATTTAATAATTTTGGCCTAGGTTAGTATTTTTAGAAATTAAATTGATTTAATTAATTAATTTTCGAAATTAATTATTTATTAATTATTTTTCCGGAAATTAGGCCGGGATGGCCAGTGACCGAAATTTCGTGCTGATTGCAATGGCCTGGTTAGTTTCGCAATTGAGTGTTAAATTATGCAAATTGAGTGATGATTGGATTTTGGTATTTAATTCCAAAATTGTGAATTTTCAATATTTACTCGAGAAAATCTCGAGTGTCGGATTTTAATACCGAAAATGGTTTTATATACTATACAAAATAGTGGGATTTTAAAAAGGAAGAATGTCAATTTTTCCGGTTGAGTTGATCGTATACCCACACACGACTATTTTCATGCGGATTTCTAATACGAAAAAAAAGGCCAGGTTCACCATTTTAATTGAAGCATTTGAGTGCAATGCATGGTGCCCTGGGCCATATTTGAGTGATCGTGTGATGACAATGAGAAATCGTTCGGGCTTGGTGGACGTTATCCCTATTTGGGATACCCCGATAAAGGAAGCCGGTCGCAGTAGATTCTGACCCTATGCTCCTTCGGGAAAGCCGTCGACGAAGTGACGTGCCGTGCTCAATGGGGTGAGACGAAGCTGGCAATGCCGTAAGACCGCCGAACCGAGAGTAGGCCGTGCTATATGCCGAGATCAAAACTAGGAACGCATGTTTATTCGAGTATTGTGTTCCAATTAATTGAGCTTGAGTGATGCTCTTATTTGTGATATGAAATATGCCGACTGCGGGTGGAACCGAGACGAGGTAAGTCTCATTGATTGTGTGATTGCGTGCTTAGAACGCTTAGCGTCTTTTCCTCCTAGTCAGTCGCGCTTTAGAGCTTAGGAGACTTCCGAGACATTGTCTCACCTGGTTATCAGTATAACCACTTTCAGGGTCATCGAGAGGAGGACCTGCAGCAGAGAGGAGGTGAATGGAAGCATAGGTCGGATAGGATCGCTTCTTTTTGGAGAACAGTCTTTTGTAGTCTTTTGACTATAGACTCTTGTACTTGACTCATCATATGTTTATAAAGGCATGTTTGTTTGTAAACTTGTTGTTCTGCTTTTCTATCCCGAGATGGTTACTGTCAGGGGATTCTTTTTCGCTTCCGCATGTGCAATAAAGAAAAAGGGTCGGCGACTAGTCCTGGGAAGTCGCAAAATTTTATCGACCAGAGAGGGATGGGTACGCGCTCGGGGTTCGGGGCGTGACAAAAATGACAACAACTGATCCGGTACTATCACACCGTAACCTTATCCTATGCTACCATATGCAGACATTCAGAAATAACGAAAACCAGAAGACTAGAACCAGAAGATTGTTGGCTCCGGAGTTCTCCGACAGCTTAACACCGTATCCAAAACTCAAGTTCTCATTGCAGTCGTCGTGAAGAATTGGCCGTGCAAGGTGATTGCCAAACTCTGTAGCCATATGGTGGTTATCTTCGGAATTCGAACCTATGATGCTAACCTGGATAAAATTGCAGGACAAGTGAATGAGAAGTCGACGACAATCTGAAAAGTCAAATGAATCATACCGAGGGTAGAGACGTAGCATGCCAAGATATTGTTGTCCATTCTTTACTCCTTGAACCAGTTAGTTCCACAATGGGTTGATCTTGTTCCGCCTATTACACATAGGCCGAGTTACACCTCTCTAGGCCATAAGGAATTCCCATCATCCCACATATCGTCGGACAGACTGCAACAACGGAGCCCAGAATCGACAGTGTTGGTCAGAAGCAGCCCCAAAGTTAAGGAAGCACCGCAACAAATACCTGGCAATAGAAAAGAAATTGCTGCTTGTAATCTTAATCTATTGAAATCTACATCAGTTCATCAAGGTAACGCAGTATCTCCTGAAAATCACTGATCTCTCCACCCGCACCCAACGGAGAATGCTTTAAAGCGAGTAGAGTCACATTCCTGTACTTGAAAGTCACCACGGACGTGCCCACGCCATACAGATGAGTACATCACGCAAGCCGCAAAAATGAAGAGACGAAGCGCAAGTGGCGGACACACATTGGGGTGGCTTTCAAGTACCGGAACGCGATTCTGCCGGCTGCTGAGATGGGAGGTTAGCTTCTTTGCTCGATCGGTTTTGCGATCCCGGCGCATTTTGATTTCAGCAATTTGGGACTTTCGCTAGGGAATATTTGGTTCTTTTGTCTGTGTTGGGGAATGAGGTTTGAGTCGATTTTGAACGAGTTTTAAAGGTGCTCGATTTTTGTCGCTTTCCGAGATCATTGAGGAATTAAGAATAATTTCTTAGTTGACAAAACATTTCTAGACAAATGCAGGAACGTTTGAGTCGGGAAGGAAGATTCCGAGGAAACTCATTAGAATTGAGGATTAAATGAAGTTTTCTACTGTCTCGGGCAGACACTGAGAGCCTTCCCCGCGACGACTTGCACAAGTCAAGGTCTCCCCGTCTCAAAGTTGGGTCCATCTCTCTTGAGGTTGGACATTTTGCTGTACACCGAAGACTGGAAGCATGTTCTATTGTCTACGCGTGAAGCTGGAATTGGTGGTATCAGGAAATAAAATTAATGCAACAAAAGTAGAAAAATTGCATATTTGGTAAGAAGTCCTTTCCCTTTGTCAAAAAAAAAAACAAAAAAAACAAAAAAAAAAAAGAATCGTCCTTGAACCACGATCTTACACAAAAGTTCATGCGTTTATTAAGAAATCCTTTGTCGAATTATTTTTCATCACCGGTCCCAATCTTATATAAAAGTCCACGCGTTTGCTTTGACAAATGTGATGCACATGGGAAAGGAATCAAATGGATAATATTGTACTTTTGACAATAGGCCCCTCTCGGAAAAAAATTATCATCAATTATTGTTACTTAGTTGATAAGCCTCTCCAAGCAAGCACACCCTCCCGACCCGGCCTCTCCTTCTACGAAACTTCCTCTTTATAGTGACTTGATAAAAAATATGTAGCAACAAAATGTAATGTGTAATAATAAGACATTGAACTCCTATTGCCATATTAGTTCGAGTTCCATGTGTAGCATGGACCTGAATTGATTTATTCAAACATTTGTTTTGGAGATATATGGTGCAAATTTATAATGCGTGCCTTCATTTATCAACTTACCACCAACATTTAATTAAAAAAATATGAATACTTAGGTTACTCTTTCTTCTTAGAATATGTCGTTTTTATATAAAAAAATTTATGTAGATGTTTAACCTATATTTTATGTGTTGTATTAGCAAAAACTGTAGCATATTGTGTGATCTTGATCTTGATTGATTTCGTTTAATCTATACTTGCTCATCAAGAAAGTTTGGACTTTAAACAATAGGCCTCTTTCAAAAGTAGGGTCCATCTCTCTGGAGGTTGGACATTTGTCTGTACGACGAAGACTGGAAGCATGTTCTGTTGTCTACGCATGAAGCTGGAATTGGTGGTATCAGGAAATAAAATTAATGCAACAAAAGTAAAAAAAACTGCATATTTGGTAAGAAGTGCTTTCCCTTTGTCAGAAAAATAAAAATAAAAATTCGTTGTGGAACCACGATCTTACGCAAAAGTTCACGTGTTTATTAAGAAATCCTTTGTCGAATTAGTTTTCATCTCCGGTCCCAATCTTACATAAAAGTTCACGCGTTTGCTTTGTCAAATGTGATGCACATGGGAAAGGAATCAAACAGGTAAGATTGTGCTTTTGACATTAGGCCACTTTCGGAAAAAAAAAAAATATCAATTATTATTACTTAGTTGATAAGCCGCTCCAAGCAACACACACCCCCATAATCAAGCATTCTTGAATATAATTAGTAGAATTAATGCTATAATTAACTTCGGATTGAACAATTCCAACTTTAGCCATAAAAAAAAATTAAAAAAAAAAAATAGAGATAAGTCAATTTCTCGAGCTCATTCTTCCTCCTCCCTAGTACAACATGTCTCCACTCGTTTGTAATCTCGTCTGTTATCGACCTAACACCGTCGCTTTTAGACAAGAGACGTGAAGAAGCAACAATCCTAATCAATATTATTATCATTACAATTATTAGTATTGTTGTTGCTGCTGCTGCTATCGCCCTTGCCTTGCCAGATCTGTGCGTGGGGTGGGCCGCGATGGCCCTCGCACAATGGCCGGCAAAACCTCGCTGCCCATCCCCGTGGCCCCGGCGATCCCCGCCAGCCCTTTGGGCAAGAAGAACAGTAAAATAAAAAAGAAAAAGAAAGGATAAATTGCCACTGAGCATCTGGGACTTGCCATTGAAATCCAAAAGTAAAATCCTGGAATGAAGATTTTGGGGACAGAGAGCTTGAAACAAATTGACGTTCATCGTTATTGATCTTCATCGAGATGCGGACTTCAAATCTGGCTGGAAACATCTCCTCAGAATTATAAGGTACGAACCGATGCTAGTCATCTGTGACTAACCATTGTCAAAGCAGGTAATAATCATGCATCACAGGTGGGGTTGGAATGCTTCGGTGAAAACGTGGAGAGGCATGGACCGTATTGGCAATGGTGGATCCAAGAGGGGGTCATAGTGCACGTCTTCTAATGTGGGGGTGGGATGTGCAATTACGTAATCCATCCCAGATGAATCATCCTTTCCTGAAAAAAATGAGTACCAGTGCGCATCAGTTCACCAAAATCGAACAGTTATATGAGGAAGATGAGGAAAATGACAACAACTGATCCGGTACTATCACACCTTAACCTTATCCTATGCTACCATATGCAGACATTCAGAAATAACGAAAACCAGAAGACTAGAACCAGAAGATTGTTGGCTCCGGAGTTCTCCGACAGCTTAACACCGTATCCAAAACTCAAGTTCTCATTGCAGTCGTCGTGAAGAATTGGCCGTGCAAGGTGATTGCCAAACTCTGTAGCCATATGGTGGTTATCTTCGGAATTCGAACCTATGATGCTAACCTGGATAAAATTGCAGGACAAGTGAATGAGAAGTCGACGACAATCTGAAAAGTCAAATGAATCATACCGAGGGTAGAGACGTAGCATGCCAAGATATTGTTGTCCATTCTTTACTCCTTGAACCAGTTAGTTCCGCAATGGGTTGATCTTGTTCCGCCTATTACACATAGGCCGAGTTACACCTCTCTAGGCCATAAGGAATTCCCATCATCCCACATATCGTCGGACAGACTGCAACAACGGAGCCCAGAATCGACAGTGTTGGTCAGAAGCAGCCCCAAAGTTAAGGAAGCACCGCAACAAATACCTGGCAATAGAAAAGAAATTGCTGCTTGTAATCTTAATCTATTGAAATCTACATCAGTTCATCAAGGTAACGCAGTATCTCCTGAAAATCACTGATCTCTCCACCCGCACCCAACGGAGAATGCTTTAAAGCGAGTAGAGTCACATTCCTGTACTTGAAAGTCACCACGGACGTGCCCACGCCATACAGATGAGTACATCACGCAAGCCGCAAAAATGAAGAGACGAAGCGCAAGTGGCGGACACACATTGGGGTGGCTTTCAAGTACCGGAACGCGATTCTGCCGGCTGCTGAGATGGGAGGTTAGCTTCTTTGCTCGATCGGTTTTGCGATCCCGGCGCATTTTGATTTCAGCAATTTGGGACTTTCGCTAGGGGAATATTTGGTTCTTTTGTCTGTGTTGGGGAATGAGGTTTGAGTCGATTTTGAACGAGTTTTAAAGGTGCTCGATTTTTGTCGCTTTCCGAGATCATTGAGGAATTAAGAATAATTTCTTAGTTGACAAAACATTTCTAGACAAATGCAGGAACGTTTGAGTCGGGAAGGAAGATTCCGAGGAAACTCATTAGAATTGAGGATTAAATGAAGTTTTCTACTGTCTCGGGCAGACACTGAGAGCCTTCCCCGCGACGACTTGCACAAGTCAAGGTCTCCCCGTCTCAAAGTTGGGTCCATCTCTCTTGAGGTTGGACATTTTGCTGTACACCGAAGACTGGAAGCATGTTCTATTGTCTACGCGTGAAGCTGGAATTGGTGGTATCAGGAAATAAAATTAATGCAACAAAAGTAGAAAAATTGCATATTTGGTAAGAAGTCCTTTCCCTTTGTCAAAAAAAAAAAAACAAAAAAAAAAAAAAAAAAAAAAAAGAATCGTCCTTGAACCACGATCTTACACAAAAGTTCATGCGTTTATTAAGAAATCCTTTGTCGAATTATTTTTCATCACCGGTCCCAATCTTATATAAAAGTCCACGCGTTTGCTTTGACAAATGTGATGCACATGGGAAAGGAATCAAATGGATAATATTGTACTTTTGACAATAGGCCCCTCTCGGAAAAAATTATCATCAATTATTGTTACTTAGTTGATAAGCCTCTCCAAGCAAGCACACCCTCCCGACCCGGCCTCTCCTTCTACGAAACTTCCTCTTTATAGTGACTTGATAAAAAATATGTAGCAACAAAATGTAATGTGTAATAATAAGACATTGAACTCCTATTGCCATATTAGTTCGAGTTCCATGTGTAGCATGGACCTGAATTGATTTATTCAAACATTTGTTTTGGAGATATATGGTGCAAATTTATAATGCGTGCCTTCATTTATCAACTTACCACCAACATTTAATTAAAAAAATATGAATACTTAGGTTACTCTTTCTTCTTAGAATATGTCGTTTTTATATAAAAAAATTTATGTAGATGTTTAACCTATATTTTATGTGTTGTATTAGCAAAAACTGTAGCATATTGTGTGATCTTGATCTTGATTGATTTCGTTTAATCTATACTTGCTCATCAAGAAAGTTTGGACTTTAAACAATAGGCCTCTTTCAAAAGTAGGGTCCATCTCTCTGGAGGTTGGACATTTGTCTGTACGACGAAGACTGGAAGCATGTTCTGTTGTCTACGCATGAAGCTGGAATTGGTGGTATCAGGAAATAAAATTAATGCAACAAAAGTAAAAAAACTGCATATTTGGTAAGAAGTGCTTTCCCTTTGTCAGAAAAATAAAAATAAAAATTCGTTGTGGAACCACGATCTTACGCAAAAGTTCACGTGTTTATTAAGAAATCCTTTGTCGAATTAGTTTTCATCTCCGGTCCCAATCTTACATAAAAGTTCACGCGTTTGCTTTGTCAAATGTGATGCACATGGGAAAGGAATCAAACAGGTAAGATTGTGCTTTTGACATTAGGCCACTTTCGGAAAAAAAAAAAATATCAATTATTATTACTTAGTTGATAAGCCGCTCCAAGCAACACACACCCCCATAATCAAGCATTCTTGAATATAATTAGTAGAATTAATGCTATAATTAACTTCGGATTGAACAATTCCAACTTTAGCCATAAAAAAAAATTAAAAAAAAAAAAAAAATAGAGATAAGTCAATTTCTCGAGCTCATTCTTCCTCCTCCCTAGTACAACATGTCTCCACTCGTTTGTAATCTCGTCTGTTATCGACCTAACACCGTCGCTTTTAGACAAGAGACGTGAAGAAGCAACAATCCTAATCAATATTATTATCATTACAATTATTAGTATTGTTGTTGCTGCTGCTGCTATCGCCCTTGCCTTGCCAGATCTGTGCGTGGGGTGGGCCGCGATGGCCCTCGCACAATGGCCGGCAAAACCTCGCTGCCCATCCCCGTGGCCCCGGCGATCCCCGCCAGCCCTTTGGGCAAGAAGAACAGTAAAATAAAAAAGAAAAAGAAAGGATAAATTGCCACTGAGCATCTGGGACTTGCCATTGAAATCCAAAAAGTAAAATCCTGGAATGAAGATTTTGGGGACAGAGAGCTTGAAACAAATTGACGTTCATCGTTATTGATCTTCATCGAGATGCGGACTTCAAATCTGGCTGGAAACATCTCCTCAGAATTATAAGGTACGAACCGATGCTAGTCATCTGTGACTAACCATTGTCAAAGCAGGTAATAATCATGCATCACAGGTGGGGTTGGAATGCTTCGGTGAAAACGTGGAGAGGCATGGACCGTATTGGCAATGGTGGATCCAAGAGGGGTCATAGTGCACGTCTTCTAATGTGGGGGTGGGATGTGCAATTACGTAATCCATCCCAGATGAATCATCCTTTCCTGAAAAAAATGAGTACCAGTGCGCATCAGTTCACCAAAATCGAACAGTTATATGAGGAAGATGAGGAAAATGACAACAACTGATCCGGTACTATCACACCTTAACCTTATCCTATGCTACCATATGCAGACATTCAGAAATAACGAAAACCAGAAGACTAGAACCAGAAGATTGTTGGCTCCGGAGTTCTCCGACAGCTTAACACCGTATCCAAAACTCAAGTTCTCATTGCAGTCGTCGTGAAGAATTGGCCGTGCAAGGTGATTGCCAAACTCTGTAGCCATATGGTGGTTATCTTCGGAATTCGAACCTATGATGCTAACCTGGATAAAATTGCAGGACAAGTGAATGAGAAGTCGACGACAATCTGAAAAGTCAAATGAATCATACCGAGGGTAGAGACGTAGCATGCCAAGATATTGTTGTCCATTCTTTACTCCTTGAACCAGTTAGTTCCGCAATGGGTTGATCTTGTTCCGCCTATTACACATAGGCCGAGTTACACCTCTCTAGGCCATAAGGAATTCCCATCATCCCACATATCGTCGGACAGACTGCAACAACGGAGCCCAGAATCGACAGTGTTGGTCAGAAGCAGCCCCAAAGTTAAGGAAGCACCGCAACAAATACCTGGCAATAGAAAAGAAATTGCTGCTTGTAATCTTAATCTATTGAAATCTACATCAGTTCATCAAGGTAACGCAGTATCTCCTGAAAATCACTGATCTCTCCACCCGCACCCAACGGAGAATGCTTTAAAGCGAGTAGAGTCACATTCCTGTACTTGAAAGTCACCACGGACGTGCCCACGCCATACAGATGAGTACATCACGCAAGCCGCAAAAATGAAGAGACGAAGCGCAAGTGGCGGACACACATTGGGGTGGCTTTCAAGTACCGGAACGCGATTCTGCCGGCTGCTGAGATGGGAGGTTAGCTTCTTTGCTCGATCGGTTTTGCGATCCCGGCGCATTTTGATTTCAGCAATTTGGGACTTTCGCTAGGGGAATATTTGGTTCTTTTGTCTGTGTTGGGGAATGAGGTTTGAGTCGATTTTGAACGAGTTTTAAAGGTGCTCGATTTTTGTCGCTTTCCGAGATCATTGAGGAATTAAGAATAATTTCTTAGTTGACAAAACATTTCTAGACAAATGCAGGAACGTTTGAGTCGGGAAGGAAGATTCCGAGGAAACTCATTAGAATTGAGGATTAAATGAAGTTTTCTACTGTCTCGGGCAGACACTGAGAGCCTTCCCCGCGACGACTTGCACAAGTCAAGGTCTCCCCGTCTCAAAGTTGGGTCCATCTCTCTTGAGGTTGGACATTTTGCTGTACACCGAAGACTGGAAGCATGTTCTATTGTCTACGCGTGAAGCTGGAATTGGTGGTATCAGGAAATAAAATTAATGCAACAAAAGTAGAAAAATTGCATATTTGGTAAGAAGTCCTTTCCCTTTGTCAAAAAAAAAAAAAAACAAAAAAAAAAAAAAAAAAAGAATCGTCCTTGAACCACGATCTTACACAAAAGTTCATGCGTTTATTAAGAAATCCTTTGTCGAATTATTTTTCATCACCGGTCCCAATCTTATATAAAAGTCCACGCGTTTGCTTTGACAAATGTGATGCACATGGGAAAGGAATCAAATGGATAATATTGTACTTTTGACAATAGGCCCCTCTCGGAAAAAATTATCATCAATTATTGTTACTTAGTTGATAAGCCTCTCCAAGCAAGCACACCCTCCCGACCCGGCCTCTCCTTCTACGAAACTTCCTCTTTATAGTGACTTGATAAAAAATATGTAGCAACAAAATGTAATGTGTAATAATAAGACATTGAACTCCTATTGCCATATTAGTTCGAGTTCCATGTGTAGCATGGACCTGAATTGATTTATTCAAACATTTGTTTTGGAGATATATGGTGCAAATTTATAATGCGTGCCTTCATTTATCAACTTACCACCAACATTTAATTAAAAAATATGAATACTTAGGTTACTCTTTCTTCTTAGAATATGTCGTTTTTATATAAAAAAATTTATGTAGATGTTTAACCTATATTTTATGTGTTGTATTAGCAAAAACTGTAGCATATTGTGTGATCTTGATCTTGATTGATTTCGTTTAATCTATACTTGCTCATCAAGAAAGTTTGGACTTTAAACAATAGGCCTCTTTCAAAAGTAGGGTCCATCTCTCTGGAGGTTGGACATTTGTCTGTACGACGAAGACTGGAAGCATGTTCTGTTGTCTACGCATGAAGCTGGAATTGGTGGTATCAGGAAATAAAATTAATGCAACAAAAGTAAAAAAACTGCATATTTGGTAAGAAGTGCTTTCCCTTTGTCAGAAAAATAAAAATAAAAATTCGTTGTGGAACCACGATCTTACGCAAAAGTTCACGTGTTTATTAAGAAATCCTTTGTCGAATTAGTTTTCATCTCCGGTCCCAATCTTACATAAAAGTTCACGCGTTTGCTTTGTCAAATGTGATGCACATGGGAAAGGAATCAAACAGGTAAGATTGTGCTTTTGACATTAGGCCACTTTCGGAAAAAAAAAAATATCAATTATTATTACTTAGTTGATAAGCCGCTCCAAGCAACACACACCCCCATAATCAAGCATTCTTGAATATAATTAGTAGAATTAATGCTATAATTAACTTCGGATTGAACAATTCCAACTTTAGCCATAAAAAAAAATTAAAAAAAAAAAAAATAGAGATAAGTCAATTTCTCGAGCTCATTCTTCCTCCTCCCTAGTACAACATGTCTCCACTCGTTTGTAATCTCGTCTGTTATCGACCTAACACCGTCGCTTTTAGACAAGAGACGTGAAGAAGCAACAATCCTAATCAATATTATTATCATTACAATTATTAGTATTGTTGTTGCTGCTGCTGCTATCGCCCTTGCCTTGCCAGATCTGTGCGTGGGGTGGGCCGCGATGGCCCTCGCACAATGGCCGGCAAAACCTCGCTGCCCATCCCCGTGGCCCCGGCGATCCCCGCCAGCCCTTTGGGCAAGAAGAACAGTAAAATAAAAAAGAAAAAGAAAGGATAAATTGCCACTGAGCATCTGGGACTTGCCATTGAAATCCAAAAAGTAAAATCCTGGAATGAAGATTTTGGGGACAGAGAGCTTGAAACAAATTGACGTTCATCGTTATTGATCTTCATCGAGATGCGGACTTCAAATCTGGCTGGAAACATCTCCTCAGAATTATAAGGTACGAACCGATGCTAGTCATCTGTGACTAACCATTGTCAAAGCAGGTAATAATCATGCATCACAGGTGGGGTTGGAATGCTTCGGTGAAAACGTGGAGAGGCATGGACCGTATTGGCAATGGTGGATCCAAGAGGGGGTCATAGTGCACGTCTTCTAATGTGGGGGTGGGATGTGCAATTACGTAATCCATCCCAGATGAATCATCCTTTCCTGAAAAAAATGAGTACCAGTGCGCATCAGTTCACCAAAATCGAACAGTTATATGAGGAAGATGAGGAAAATGACAACAACTGATCCGGTACTATCACACCTTAACCTTATCCTATGCTACCATATGCAGACATTCAGAAATAACGAAAACCAGAAGACTAGAACCAGAAGATTGTTGGCTCCGGAGTTCTCCGACAGCTTAACACCGTATCCAAAACTCAAGTTCTCATTGCAGTCGTCGTGAAGAATTGGCCGTGCAAGGTGATTGCCAAACTCTGTAGCCATATGGTGGTTATCTTCGAATTCGAACCTATGATGCTAACCTGGATAAAATTGCAGGACAAGTGAATGAGAAGTCGACGACAATCTGAAAAGTCAAATGAATCATACCGAGGGTAGAGACGTAGCATGCCAAGATATTGTTGTCCATTCTTTACTCCTTGAACCAGTTAGTTCCGCAATGGGTTGATCTTGTTCCGCCTATTACACATAGGCCGAGTTACACCTCTCTAGGCCATAAGGAATTCCCATCATCCCACATATCGTCGGACAGACTGCAACAACGGAGCCCAGAATCGACAGTGTTGGTCAGAAGCAGCCCCAAAGTTAAGGAAGCACCGCAACAAATACCTGGCAATAGAAAAGAAATTGCTGCTTGTAATCTTAATCTATTGAAATCTACATCAGTTCATCAAGGTAACGCAGTATCTCCTGAAAATCACTGATCTCTCCACCCGCACCCAACGGAGAATGCTTTAAAGCGAGTAGAGTCACATTCCTGTACTTGAAAGTCACCACGGACGTGCCCACGCCATACAGATGAGTACATCACGCAAGCCGCAAAAATGAAGAGACGAAGCGCAAGTGGCGGACACACATTGGGGTGGCTTTCAAGTACCGGAACGCGATTCTGCCGGCTGCTGAGATGGGAGGTTAGCTTCTTTGCTCGATCGGTTTTGCGATCCCGGCGCATTTTGATTTCAGCAATTTGGGACTTTCGCTAGGGGAATATTTGGTTCTTTTGTCTGTGTTGGGGAATGAGGTTTGAGTCGATTTTGAACGAGTTTTAAAGGTGCTCGATTTTTGTCGCTTTCCGAGATCATTGAGGAATTAAGAATAATTTCTTAGTTGACAAAACATTTCTAGACAAATGCAGGAACGTTTGAGTCGGGAAGGAAGATTCCGAGGAAACTCATTAGAATTGAGGATTAAATGAAGTTTTCTACTGTCTCGGGCAGACACTGAGAGCCTTCCCCGCGACGACTTGCACAAGTCAAGGTCTCCCCGTCTCAAAGTTGGGTCCATCTCTCTTGAGGTTGGACATTTTGCTGTACACCGAAGACTGGAAGCATGTTCTATTGTCTACGCGTGAAGCTGGAATTGGTGGTATCAGGAAATAAAATTAATGCAACAAAAGTAGAAAAATTGCATATTTGGTAAGAAGTCCTTTCCCTTTGTCAAAAAAAAAAAAAAAAAAAAAAAAAAAAAAAAGAATCGTCCTTGAACCACGATCTTACACAAAAGTTCATGCGTTTATTAAGAAATCCTTTGTCGAATTATTTTTCATCACCGGTCCCAATCTTATATAAAAGTCCACGCGTTTGCTTTGACAAATGTGATGCACATGGGAAAGGAATCAAATGGATAATATTGTACTTTTGACAATAGGCCCCTCTCGGAAAAAATTATCATCAATTATTGTTACTTAGTTGATAAGCCTCTCCAAGCAAGCACACCCTCCCGACCCGGCCTCTCCTTCTACGAAACTTCCTCTTTATAGTGACTTGATAAAAAATATGTAGCAACAAAATGTAATGTGTAATAATAAGACATTGAACTCCTATTGCCATATTAGTTCGAGTTCCATGTGTAGCATGGACCTGAATTGATTTATTCAAACATTTGTTTTGGAGATATATGGTGCAAATTTATAATGCGTGCCTTCATTTATCAACTTACCACCAACATTTAATTAAAAAAATATGAATACTTAGGTTACTCTTTCTTCTTAGAATATGTCGTTTTTATATAAAAAAATTTATGTAGATGTTTAACCTATATTTTATGTGTTGTATTAGCAAAAACTGTAGCATATTGTGTGATCTTGATCTTGATTGATTTCGTTTAATCTATACTTGCTCATCAAGAAAGTTTGGACTTTAAACAATAGGCCTCTTTCAAAAGTAGGGTCCATCTCTCTGGAGGTTGGACATTTGTCTGTACGACGAAGACTGGAAGCATGTTCTGTTGTCTACGCATGAAGCTGGAATTGGTGGTATCAGGAAATAAAATTAATGCAACAAAAGTAAAAAAACTGCATATTTGGTAAGAAGTGCTTTCCCTTTGTCAGAAAAATAAAAATAAAAATTCGTTGTGGAACCACGATCTTACGCAAAAGTTCACGTGTTTATTAAGAAATCCTTTGTCGAATTAGTTTTCATCTCCGGTCCCAATCTTACATAAAAGTTCACGCGTTTGCTTTGTCAAATGTGATGCACATGGGAAAGGAATCAAACAGGTAAGATTGTGCTTTTGACATTAGGCCACTTTCGGAAAAAAAAAAAAAATATCAATTATTATTACTTAGTTGATAAGCCGCTCCAAGCAACACACACCCCCATAATCAAGCATTCTTGAATATAATTAGTAGAATTAATGCTATAATTAACTTCGGATTGAACAATTCCAACTTTAGCCATAAAAAAAAATTAAAAAAAAAAAATAGAGATAAGTCAATTTCTCGAGCTCATTCTTCCTCCTCCCTAGTACAACATGTCTCCACTCGTTTGTAATCTCGTCTGTTATCGACCTAACACCGTCGCTTTTAGACAAGAGACGTGAAGAAGCAACAATCCTAATCAATATTATTATCATTACAATTATTAGTATTGTTGTTGCTGCTGCTGCTATCGCCCTTGCCTTGCCAGATCTGTGCGTGGGGTGGGCCGCGATGGCCCTCGCACAATGGCCGGCAAAACCTCGCTGCCCATCCCCGTGGCCCCGGCGATCCCCGCCAGCCCTTTGGGCAAGAAGAACAGTAAAATAAAAAAGAAAAAGAAAGGATAAATTGCCACTGAGCATCTGGGACTTGCCATTGAAATCCAAAAGTAAAATCCTGGAATGAAGATTTTGGGGACAGAGAGCTTGAAACAAATTGACGTTCATCGTTATTGATCTTCATCGAGATGCGGACTTCAAATCTGGCTGGAAACATCTCCTCAGAATTATAAGGTACGAACCGATGCTAGTCATCTGTGACTAACCATTGTCAAAGCAGGTAATAATCATGCATCACAGGTGGGGTTGGAATGCTTCGGTGAAAACGTGGAGAGGCATGGACCGTATTGGCAATGGTGGATCCAAGAGGGGGTCATAGTGCATGTCTTCTAATGTGGGGGTGGGATGTGCAATTACGTAATCCATCCCAGATAAATCATCCTTTCCTGAAAAAATGAGGATCAATGCGCATCAGTTAACCAAAATCGAACAGTTATACGAGGAAGATGAGGAAAATGACAACAACTGATCCGGTACTATCACACCTTAACCTTATCCTATGCTACCATATGCAGACATTCAGAAATAACGAAAACCAGAAGACTAGAACCAGAAGATTGTTGGCTCCGGAGTTCTCCGACAGCTTAACACCGTATCCAAAACTCAAGTTCTCATTGCAGTCGTCGTGAAGAATTGGCCGTGCAAGGTGATTGCCAAACTCTGTAGCCATATGGTGGTTATCTTCGGAATTCGAACCTATGATGCTAACCTGGATAAAATTGCAGGACAAGTGAATGAGAAGTCGACGACAATCTGAAAAGTCAAATGAATCATACCGAGGGTAGAGACGTAGCATGCCAAGATATTGTTGTCCATTCTTTACTCCTTGAACCAGTTAGTTCCGCAATGGGTTGATCTTGTTCCGCCTATTACACATAGGCCGAGTTACACCTCTCTAGGCCATAAGGAATTCCCATCATCCCACATATCGTCGGACAGACTGCAACAACGGAGCCCAGAATCGACAGTGTTGGTCAGAAGCAGCCCCAAAGTTAAGGAAGCACCGCAACAAATACCTGGCAATAGAAAAGAAATTGCTGCTTGTAATCTTAATCTATTGAAATCTACATCAGTTCATCAAGGTAACGCAGTATCTCCTGAAAATCACTGATCTCTCCACCCGCACCCAACGGAGAATGCTTTAAAGCGAGTAGAGTCACATTCCTGTACTTGAAAGTCACCACGGACGTGCCCACGCCATACAGATGAGTACATCACGCAAGCCGCAAAAATGAAGAGACGAAGCGCAAGTGGCGGACACACATTGGGGTGGCTTTCAAGTACCGGAACGCGATTCTGCCGGCTGCTGAGATGGGAGGTTAGCTTCTTTGCTCGATCGGTTTTGCGATCCCGGCGCATTTTGATTTCAGCAATTTGGGACTTTCGCTAGGGAATATTTGGTTCTTTTGTCTGTGTTGGGGAATGAGGTTTGAGTCGATTTTGAACGAGTTTTAAAGGTGCTCGATTTTTGTCGCTTTCCGAGATCATTGAGGAATTAAGAATAATTTCTTAGTTGACAAAACATTTCTAGACAAATGCAGGAACGTTTGAGTCGGGAAGGAAGATTCCGAGGAAACTCATTAGAATTGAGGATTAAATGAAGTTTTCTACTGTCTCGGGCAGACACTGAGAGCCTTCCCCGCGACGACTTGCACAAGTCAAGGTCTCCCCGTCTCAAAGTTGGGTCCATCTCTCTTGAGGTTGGACATTTTGCTGTACACCGAAGACTGGAAGCATGTTCTATTGTCTACGCGTGAAGCTGGAATTGGTGGTATCAGGAAATAAAATTAATGCAACAAAAGTAGAAAAATTGCATATTTGGTAAGAAGTCCTTTCCCTTTGTCAAAAAAAAAAAAAAAAAAAAAAAAAAAAAAAAAAAGAATCGTCCTTGAACCACGATCTTACACAAAAGTTCATGCGTTTATTAAGAAATCCTTTGTCGAATTATTTTTCATCACCGGTCCCAATCTTATATAAAAGTCCACGCGTTTGCTTTGACAAATGTGATGCACATGGGAAAGGAATCAAATGGATAATATTGTACTTTTGACAATAGGCCCCTCTCGGAAAAAATTATCATCAATTATTGTTACTTAGTTGATAAGCCTCTCCAAGCAAGCACACCCTCCCGACCCGGCCTCTCCTTCTACGAAACTTCCTCTTTATAGTGACTTGATAAAAATATGTAGCAACAAAATGTAATGTGTAATAATAAGACATTGAACTCCTATTGCCATATTAGTTCGAGTTCCATGTGTAGCATGGACCTGAATTGATTTATTCAAACATTTGTTTTGGAGATATATGGTGCAAATTTATAATGCGTGCCTTCATTTATCAACTTACCACCAACATTTAATTAAAAAAATATGAATACTTAGGTTACTCTTTCTTCTTAGAATATGTCGTTTTTATATAAAAAAATTTATGTAGATGTTTAACCTATATTTTATGTGTTGTATTAGCAAAAACTGTAGCATATTGTGTGATCTTGATCTTGATTGATTTCGTTTAATCTATACTTGCTCATCAAGAAAGTTTGGACTTTAAACAATAGGCCTCTTTCAAAAGTAGGGTCCATCTCTCTGGAGGTTGGACATTTGTCTGTACGACGAAGACTGGAAGCATGTTCTGTTGTCTACGCATGAAGCTGGAATTGGTGGTATCAGGAAATAAAATTAATGCAACAAAAGTAAAAAAACTGCATATTTGGTAAGAAGTGCTTTCCCTTTGTCAGAAAAATAAAAATAAAAATTCGTTGTGGAACCACGATCTTACGCAAAAGTTCACGTGTTTATTAAGAAATCCTTTGTCGAATTAGTTTTCATCTCCGGTCCCAATCTTACATAAAAGTTCACGCGTTTGCTTTGTCAAATGTGATGCACATGGGAAAGGAATCAAACAGGTAAGATTGTGCTTTTGACATTAGGCCACTTTCGGAAAAAAAAAAAATATCAATTATTATTACTTAGTTGATAAGCCGCTCCAAGCAACACACACCCCCATAATCAAGCATTCTTGAATATAATTAGTAGAATTAATGCTATAATTAACTTCGGATTGAACAATTCCAACTTTAGCCATAAAAAAAAATTAAAAAAAAAAAATAGAGATAAGTCAATTTCTCGAGCTCATTCTTCCTCCTCCCTAGTACAACATGTCTCCACTCGTTTGTAATCTCGTCTGTTATCGACCTAACACCGTCGCTTTTAGACAAGAGACGTGAAGAAGCAACAATCCTAATCAATATTATTATCATTACAATTATTAGTATTGTTGTTGCTGCTGCTGCTATCGCCCTTGCCTTGCCAGATCTGTGCGTGGGGTGGGCCGCGATGGCCCTCGCACAATGGCCGGCAAAACCTCGCTGCCCATCCCCGTGGCCCCGGCGATCCCCGCCAGCCCTTTGGGCAAGAAGAACAGTAAAATAAAAAGAAAAAGAAAGGATAAATTGCCACTGAGCATCTGGGACTTGCCATTGAAATCCAAAAAGTAAAATCCTGGAATGAAGATTTTGGGGACAGAGAGCTTGAAACAAATTGACGTTCATCGTTATTGATCTTCATCGAGATGCGGACTTCAAATCTGGCTGGAAACATCTCCTCAGAATTATAAGGTACGAACCGATGCTAGTCATCTGTGACTAACCATTGTCAAAACAGGTAATAATCACGCATCACAGGTGGGGTTGGAATGCTTCGGTGAAAATGTGGAGAGGCATGGACCGTATTGGCAATGGTGGATCCAAGAGGGGGTCATAGTGCATGTCTTCTAGTGTGGGGGTGGGATGTGCAATTTCGTTAACATCCCAGATAAATCATCCTTTCCTGAAAAAATGAGGATCAGTGCGCATCAGTTCACCAAAATCGAACAGTTATATGAGGAAGATGAGGAAAATGACAACAACTGATCCGGTACTATCACACCTTAACCTTATCCTATGCTACCATATGCAGACATTCAGAAATAACGAAAACCAGAAGACTAGAACCAGAAGATTGTTGGCTCCGGAGTTCTCCGACAGCTTAACACCGTATCCAAAACTCAAGTTCTCATTGCAGTCGTCGTGAAGAATTGGCCGTGCAAGGTGATTGCCAAACTCTGTAGCCATATGGTGGTTATCTTCGGAATTCGAACCTATGATGCTAACCTGGATAAAATTGCAGGACAAGTGAATGAGAAGTCGACGACAATCTGAAAAGTCAAATGAATCATACCGAGGGTAGAGACGTAGCATGCCAAGATATTGTTGTCCATTCTTTACTCCTTGAACCAGTTAGTTCCGCAATGGGTTGATCTTGTTCCGCCTATTACACATAGGCCGAGTTACACCTCTCTAGGCCATAAGGAATTCCCATCATCCCACATATCGTCGGACAGACTGCAACAACGGAGCCCAGAATCGACAGTGTTGGTCAGAAGCAGCCCCAAAGTTAAGGAAGCACCGCAACAAATACCTGGCAATAGAAAAGAAATTGCTGCTTGTAATCTTAATCTATTGAAATCTACATCAGTTCATCAAGGTAACGCAGTATCTCCTGAAAATCACTGATCTCTCCACCCGCACCCAACGGAGAATGCTTTAAAGCGAGTAGAGTCACATTCCTGTACTTGAAAGTCACCACGGACGTGCCCACGCCATACAGATGAGTACATCACGCAAGCCGCAAAAATGAAGAGACGAAGCGCAAGTGGCGGACACACATTGGGGTGGCTTTCAAGTACCGGAACGCGATTCTGCCGGCTGCTGAGATGGGAGGTTAGCTTCTTTGCTCGATCGGTTTTGCGATCCCGGCGCATTTTGATTTCAGCAATTTGGGACTTTCGCTAGGGGAATATTTGGTTCTTTTGTCTGTGTTGGGGAATGAGGTTTGAGTCGATTTTGAACGAGTTTTAAAGGTGCTCGATTTTTGTCGCTTTCCGAGATCATTGAGGAATTAAGAATAATTTCTTAGTTGACAAAACATTTCTAGACAAATGCAGGAACGTTTGAGTCGGGAAGGAAGATTCCGAGGAAACTCATTAGAATTGAGGATTAAATGAAGTTTTCTACTGTCTCGGGCAGACACTGAGAGCCTTCCCCGCGACGACTTGCACAAGTCAAGGTCTCCCCGTCTCAAAGTTGGGTCCATCTCTCTTGAGGTTGGACATTTTGCTGTACACCGAAGACTGGAAGCATGTTCTATTGTCTACGCGTGAAGCTGGAATTGGTGGTATCAGGAAATAAAATTAATGCAACAAAAGTAGAAAAATTGCATATTTGGTAAGAAGTCCTTTCCCTTTGTCAAAAAAAAAAACAAAAAAAACAAAAAAAAAAAAAATCGTCCTTGAACCACGATCTTACACAAAAGTTCATGCGTTTATTAAGAAATCCTTTGTCGAATTATTTTTCATCACCGGTCCCAATCTTATATAAAAGTCCACGCGTTTGCTTTGACAAATGTGATGCACATGGGAAAGGAATCAAATGGATAATATTGTACTTTTGACAATAGGCCCCTCTCGGAAAAAATTATCATCAATTATTGTTACTTAGTTGATAAGCCTCTCAAGCAAGCACACCCTCCCGACCCGGCCTCTCCTTCTACGAAACTTCCTCTTTATAGTGACTTGATAAAAAATATGTAGCAACAAAATGTAATGTGTAATAATAAGACATTGAACTCCTATTGCCATATTAGTTCGAGTTCCATGTGTAGCATGGACCTGAATTGATTTATTCAAACATTTGTTTTGGAGATATATGGTGCAAATTTATAATGCGTGCCTTCATTTATCAACTTACCACCAACATTTAATTAAAAAAATATGAATACTTAGGTTACTCTTTCTTCTTAGAATATGTCGTTTTTATATAAAAAAATTTATGTAGATGTTTAACCTATATTTTATGTGTTGTATTAGCAAAAACTGTAGCATATTGTGTGATCTTGATCTTGATTGATTTCGTTTAATCTATACTTGCTCATCAAGAAAGTTTGGACTTTAAACAATAGGCCTCTTTCAAAAGTAGGGTCCATCTCTCTGGAGGTTGGACATTTGTCTGTACGACGAAGACTGGAAGCATGTTCTGTTGTCTACGCATGAAGCTGGAATTGGTGGTATCAGGAAATAAAATTAATGCAACAAAAGTAAAAAACTGCATATTTGGTAAGAAGTGCTTTCCCTTTGTCAGAAAAATAAAAATAAAAATTCGTTGTGGAACCACGATCTTACGCAAAAGTTCACGTGTTTATTAAGAAATCCTTTGTCGAATTAGTTTTCATCTCCGGTCCCAATCTTACATAAAAGTTCACGCGTTTGCTTTGTCAAATGTGATGCACATGGGAAAGGAATCAAACAGGTAAGATTGTGCTTTTGACATTAGGCCACTTTCGGAAAAAAAAAAAATATCAATTATTATTACTTAGTTGATAAGCCGCTCCAAGCAACACACACCCCCATAATCAAGCATTCTTGAATATAATTAGTAGAATTAATGCTATAATTAACTTCGGATTGAACAATTCCAACTTTAGCCATAAAAAAAAAAAAAAAAAAAATAGAGATAAGTCAATTTCTCGAGCTCATTCTTCCTCCTCCCTAGTACAACATGTCTCCACTCGTTTGTAATCTCGTCTGTTATCGACCTAACACCGTCGCTTTTAGACAAGAGACGTGAAGAAGCAACAATCCTAATCAATATTATTATCATTACAATTATTAGTATTGTTGTTGCTGCTGCTGCTATCGCCCTTGCCTTGCCAGATCTGTGCGTGGGGTGGGCCGCGATGGCCCTCGCACAATGGCCGGCAAAACCTCGCTGCCCATCCCGTGGCCCCGGCGATCCCCGCCAGCCCTTTGGGCAAGAAGAACAGTAAAATAAAAAAGAAAAAGAAAGGATAAATTGCCACTGAGCATCTGGGACTTGCCATTGAAATCCAAAAGTAAAATCCTGGAATGAAGATTTTGGGGACAGAGAGCTTGAAACAAATTGACGTTCATCGTTATTGATCTTCATCGAGATGCGGACTTCAAATCTGGCTGGAAACATCTCCTCAGAATTATAAGGTACGAACCGATGCTAGTCATCTGTGACTAACCATTGTCAAAGCAGGTAATAATCATGCATCACAGGTGGGGTTGGAATGCTTCGGTGAAAACGTGGAGAGGCATGGACCGTATTGGCAATGGTGGATCCAAGAGGGGGTCATAGTGCACGTCTTCTAATGTGGGGGTGGGATGTGCAATTACGTAATCCATCCCAGATGAATCATCCTTTCCTGAAAAAAATGAGTACCAGTGCGCATCAGTTCACCAAAATCGAACAGTTATATGAGGAAGATGAGGAAAATGACAACAACTGATCCGGTACTATCACACCTTAACCTTATCCTATGCTACCATATGCAGACATTCAGAAATAACGAAAACCAGAAGACTAGAACCAGAAGATTGTTGGCTCCGGAGTTCTCCGACAGCTTAACACCGTATCCAAAACTCAAGTTCTCATTGCAGTCGTCGTGAAGAATTGGCCGTGCAAGGTGATTGCCAAACTCTGTAGCCATATGGTGGTTATCTTCGAATTCGAACCTATGATGCTAACCTGGATAAAATTGCAGGACAAGTGAATGAGAAGTCGACGACAATCTGAAAAGTCAAATGAATCATACCGAGGGTAGAGACGTAGCATGCCAAGATATTGTTGTCCATTCTTTACTCCTTGAACCAGTTAGTTCCGCAATGGGTTGATCTTGTTCCGCCTATTACACATAGGCCGAGTTACACCTCTCTAGGCCATAAGGAATTCCCATCATCCCACATATCGTCGGACAGACTGCAACAACGGAGCCCAGAATCGACAGTGTTGGTCAGAAGCAGCCCCAAAGTTAAGGAAGCACCGCAACAAATACCTGGCAATAGAAAAGAAATTGCTGCTTGTAATCTTAATCTATTGAAATCTACATCAGTTCATCAAGGTAACGCAGTATCTCCTGAAAATCACTGATCTCTCCACCCGCACCCAACGGAGAATGCTTTAAAGCGAGTAGAGTCACATTCCTGTACTTGAAAGTCACCACGGACGTGCCCACGCCATACAGATGAGTACATCACGCAAGCCGCAAAAATGAAGAGACGAAGCGCAAGTGGCGGACACACATTGGGGTGGCTTTCAAGTACCGGAACGCGATTCTGCCGGCTGCTGAGATGGGAGGTTAGCTTCTTTGCTCGATCGGTTTTGCGATCCCGGCGCATTTTGATTTCAGCAATTTGGGACTTTCGCTAGGGAATATTTGGTTCTTTTGTCTGTGTTGGGGAATGAGGTTTGAGTCGATTTTGAACGAGTTTTAAAGGTGCTCGATTTTTGTCGCTTTCCGAGATCATTGAGGAATTAAGAATAATTTCTTAGTTGACAAAACATTTCTAGACAAATGCAGGAACGTTTGAGTCGGGAAGGAAGATTCCGAGGAAACTCATTAGAATTGAGGATTAAATGAAGTTTTCTACTGTCTCGGGCAGACACTGAGAGCCTTCCCCGCGACGACTTGCACAAGTCAAGGTCTCCCCGTCTCAAAGTTGGGTCCATCTCTCTTGAGGTTGGACATTTTGCTGTACACCGAAGACTGGAAGCATGTTCTATTGTCTACGCGTGAAGCTGGAATTGGTGGTATCAGGAAATAAAATTAATGCAACAAAAGTAGAAAAATTGCATATTTGGTAAGAAGTCCTTTCCCTTTGTCAAAAAAAAAAAACAAAAAAAAACAAAAAAAAAAAAGAATCGTCCTTGAACCACGATCTTACACAAAAGTTCATGCGTTTATTAAGAAATCCTTTGTCGAATTATTTTTCATCACCGGTCCCAATCTTATATAAAAGTCCACGCGTTTGCTTTGACAAATGTGATGCACATGGGAAAGGAATCAAATGGATAATATTGTACTTTTGACAATAGGCCCCTCTCGGAAAAAATTATCATCAATTATTGTTACTTAGTTGATAAGCCTCTCCAAGCAAGCACACCCTCCCGACCCGGCCTCTCCTTCTACGAAACTTCCTCTTTATAGTGACTTGATAAAAAATATGTAGCAACAAAATGTAATGTGTAATAATAAGACATTGAACTCCTATTGCCATATTAGTTCGAGTTCCATGTGTAGCATGGACCTGAATTGATTTATTCAAACATTTGTTTTGGAGATATATGGTGCAAATTTATAATGCGTGCCTTCATTTATCAACTTACCACCAACATTTAATTAAAAAATATGAATACTTAGGTTACTCTTTCTTCTTAGAATATGTCGTTTTTATATAAAAAAATTTATGTAGATGTTTAACCTATATTTTATGTGTTGTATTAGCAAAACTGTAGCATATTGTGTGATCTTGATCTTGATTGATTTCGTTTAATCTATACTTGCTCATCAAGAAAGTTTGGACTTTAAACAATAGGCCTCTTTCAAAAGTAGGGTCCATCTCTCTGGAGGTTGGACATTTGTCTGTACGACGAAGACTGGAAGCATGTTCTGTTGTCTACGCATGAAGCTGGAATTGGTGGTATCAGGAAATAAAATTAATGCAA